>JAHHZJ010000841.1:0-130577 GCA_021437245.1 Aegilops speltoides
GCCCTTGACCTAAAAATCCATTCCATCATGGACCGTCGTATGGCTCCTCTTCTCAGCGCCCAGCCCAACGCCAGGGGTTGGAGGAGGTGCTGCAATTCCGCTGTGAGCTGTTGAAGCTCAAGCGGGGATATCTCCTCAGCCTTCATGGTCCCGATTCGAGGCCGGGCTGGTCACTTATCAGGTGGGAGGCAAGCGGAGGCTACCCCAAGTCCCAACAAAGGGGCGAGTATGCCGTCCCTTATCGATGGGGACTCGGATTCCCAATACATCCGTTCCTCAGGGCTCCTGGAGTTCTACGGACTCCAGCTCCACCACCTCACGCTTTGCCTGCTTCTACACATCGCCAGGCCACGTAGCTCTTCTGAGCTATTCCTGGGCATTGAGCCCCATTTTGCACCCTGTGGAAGAGGCTGTTTTGCCTCGTACCCCGCTCTCAGGAGGGGTCCATATATCAAGTGGGCGCCGCCGAAGTATGGCGCATCGCCGGGACCAGATACCCATCCGGTACTCCCAAGAAGGCGTCCGAAGAATGGCCTTCAGAGTGGTTTTACATAGGAGATGCTCCGCTGCCGGATCCAGTCCGGCTTGGCCTCCCGGAGTTTAGTGCTGCTCCTCTAAAGAAACGCCTCAGCTGGCGCCCACGGAGCCCCCGATTGGAGGAAGACAAGAGCGTCCATTACTTGATGGGCCGAATAAGATTACTGGCCCATTCCGGGTTGACCATGATTGGAGTCATGGCGACACGCATCATGCGGGGGGTACAGCCATTGCAATACAGAGGCCACCCCATGTGGGATTTCAACGGGGAGGACGATGCCACCCGTCACGGCCGCAAAGGGCCGGATTCGACCGAGGATCTGATAGAGATCCTTTCCAGCCTGTACAAGGGGGAAAAGGAGGACTTCCTTCGAACAAACCCTTTGAATGGGTTTTCCATGAACAACCCTATAGGATGGGTAAGCAAACACCTTTTAAGGGCTCAACCCATGCTTTCGAATTTTAAGCTTCTTACATTATGTCTTCGGCGCAGGATCTACGCCGGACTGTGGAGGACATGGTAAGTCCCGCTCCGCAACCCGAGGATCCAGAAAGATCCCTGGATCCGGCCTCCGAAGAGGATCCGGACATCGAGGTGGAGCTGATCGACAGGGTATTTCACCAGCTCAGCATGGACAATGCTTTGGTCGCCATCACGGCGGACTACCGAATGTATCCGGCTTCCCTGTGGCGTTGACGAGGTCGGACACCATTATCTCTTCCTTGCCCATTTCTCGACCTTCGCGAACGATGGTATTTTACAGAAGCGCCTTCACAGCGAGGAAAGCGATCCCGCGGCAGCTGATCAACAAAAGTCAGCCCGGACCAGCGGCGGAAAAGGCGTGATGCAGGCTGGCTTGTCGCCGCAAAAGGTATAACTTCGTATTTGAATTTTCGAGCAGCGTTCCAGGAAGCGCACGGGTGCTCTGCGATCTTTACAGAGAAAAAGCGCCGCGGACTCGGGCGCGGAAGTTGCCGATCCGACCTACCGGCCGGGCTCCGGCGCCCGGAGGGGAGAGCAAGCGCAAGACGCTGGCCGGATCCTTCTCTAACGGAGACACCGGCCTGACCGTCCGCCACCAAATCTGAGGTGGAAGCGCCATGAACCATAGGCGCCGCGAACGTTGTTTAAGTGAAGCATGCTTCTCCCCGAGGCATTGGGCGCCTTTACGCGAGGACGACACCTCCGTGTCCGCTCAAGATGGTTTTACGAGCCACGAGCAAGTATGTGAAAGACATACAGCTAAAGGAATTTTAATGGTTATATATACGGTAGCCCTCGAGACTTGAAGCGCTTATGTTAAGCGATTTAGGATCAATTAAAACGCAGCTCTTACGAGAAGAAGCCCGGTTGCCCTCGGGAGCTGCAAGAATAAAAGGCCCAACTTGAGGCGCACTTGCTGCAGCGAGGAAACTTCGTGAGACCCTTCCGGTAACACATTTTTTAATAAATATAAGGCGTCATGCGGCGTGCGCAAGCAAGTCTAATAATGATTGTGTAGGTGCCGGACAAGATCCGGACAAGCAAGGATTACTGCGCCAGCTGAAGGCCGGCGAGAGTGTGCTGAATAGGGTGCAGCAAGAGAGGAACAAACTCCAGGATGCCAACGCCAAGCTCGGAGAAGAGCTGAAAGGCGCTCGCGCCGAGCTGTCCGCTCCGTTAAGGAGAATGAGCGGCTTGCCGCGGCATTTATAGTAAGTGCTTGGCGGACTCCTTTGAAAAGAAGAGTTCGGCGAGGAAGTATATTGACATGATATGTCTTGTAGGTATACTCACAGGTGCCTCTGCAGAGGAGATGCCCATATCAGCGGGTGATCAACTTCCCAAACTGTTGTAACTTTCGAGCGAGTTCGGCGATGCAATGGCGTCGTCCATGCTTTATAGCCCAGCCCTCTCCCCCGAGGGCCTTGGGGAGCTTGCGGAGAAGCTTCTGTGGTGCAAAGCGTTTGTGGAAGATTTCGCTTGCTGTCCAAGGTGCCGGGAGGCTTGGGCCATGGTGAAGACACGTTATAAGAAGGCGGATCCCAATCATATGGCCGAAGTTGGACCGGTGGGGCCCGATGGGAAGGAGATCCTTGTGAGTTTAGTATACAGCCAGGTAGAGTTGGCTGCTAAGTTTTCCCAGCGGAATTGTAAGTTAGACGACTGTTAGGCGGGATTGAGGAGGAATACAACCGAAGAATTTGACAATGTATTTTAAAATGACATGTGAAATGCCTTCTAGCTGGATTGTAGATCGTTTGTCTTTGCCGACCTTTTCGCTTCGACCTCGGGACCCTAGAGTCTGGAGTGTGTCTGAATACCTTCCTGGTTAAGAAACAACCGGGGTATGCATGGAGACCATGCGTAGGGGTCATTAGTGCTTTATCAGACAAGTGCCCAACTAGTTATGTTATATTACATGGTTAGTAAGAAACATCTTCCAGGGAGAATAGTTCCGTTAAGGGTTCCTTTCCCTAGGAGGCATGCCCTAAAGTGCATGTCCGGACTGCAATAAAAGCAGAAAAAACATCTGGGGGCGAACAAATGAGTAGGTAAAAAATCATCTTTTAGGTCACCTACCGAATATTCCCTTAAGAACGCTAGCTTTCGGCTTCACCCAGTCTGAGGTACACATCCGGCTGACCCGGCAATAACAATTGCAGAGGTGCTCCTTTACCTCCTAGCCGAACAATCGGGAACGAGGGGTAAGCACAGGAGCCGAACAACCCAGCTTAGCCAAAACTTGAGTCATATCGATGCATATAATGGTGAGTAAAAGGTACATGTGGAAGCTTGACACATGCTTTGGGCATGAAACCCTTATAATTTGAGCTTCGTAAAAGAAGCCCCAGTATAATGAGTGCGGGTGGCACATCAAGTGTATGTGAACGATAAGTAAAGTAGGCCCCTAGGGGCTTTTCGAAGAAAAGGGTTATGAAGAGAGAAACAAAAAAGACAACCGAATTGTAAAATTTTGACGGAGGAAGGAGCGAACTCTTAGTCGGTGCTAGGCGTAGAATCGTCGGAGGCGGGCTGCGTTCCATGGGTTGGCTCGAGTCGGTTATCCAAGCATTTAAGTAGATGGTGCGCTCCACCGTCAGGACTTGATCGATAATGAAGGACCCTCCATTTGGGCTTGAGCTTGTCCTTTTCTTGTCCGGTAGTCGTAGAACTAGTTCACCAACGTTGTAAGTCTTGGCCCGTACTTCTACCTTGGTATCTTTGGGCCTGCTGGCGATAGAATGCGGAGCGAGCCTTGGCGGACGTCGTGTTCTTCCTCAATGTGTCCAAGCTGTCCTGCCGATCCAGCTCGGCCTCTCTTTCTTCGTACATGCGCTTTTCGAGGTGAGTCATGAATAATGTCGCGAGGCAAGACTGCCTCTGCACGTAGACCATAAAGAATGGTGTGAATCCGGTGGTGTGGTTAGGCGTTGTCCAGAAGCCCCAGTCTGAGTCAAGCTCCTCGACCCATGCGTGTCGATTTAGTAAGGACCGCACTAGTCCGGGTTTAATGCCGCTCATTATTAGACCATTTGCTCGTTCCACTTGACCGTTGGTTTGAGGGTGATAGACTGAAACGTAGTCGAGCTTTATGCCCATGTTTTTGCACCATGACTTAACCTTGTCGGCTGTGAAGTTTGTGCCGTTGTCGGTGATGATGCTGTGGGGGACTCCGTAGCGGTGTACTACCCCGGATATAAAGTCTATCACTGGTCCGGACTCTGCCGTTTTGACTGGTTTGGCCTCTATCCATTTGGTGAATTTATCCACCATGACCAGTAGGTACCTTTGCTTGTGGGTTCCCCCTTTAAGGGGTCCAACCATATCAAGCCCCCAGACCACGAATGGCCAGGTAATGGGTATAGTTTTGAGGGCGGTGGGCGGCATATGGCTCGATTAGCAAGAGCTCGACAACCAACATCGCTGGACTAAGTCACAGGCATCTGCCGGGCCGTCGGCCAATAAAATCTGTCTGGAATGCCTTTCCTACAAGGGCCCGGGCTCTGCATGGTGTCCGCCTAGTCAGCATGAATTTCAGCCGGAGGTTTCGCCCTTCCTCTTCGGAGATACACATTTGAAGGACTCGGTTGTACTTTTCTTATAAAGTTCTCCTCATGGACCTTGTAGGCTTTCGATCGCGGACTATGCAGCGGGCCTCGTTTTGGTCTTGGGAAGTTCCTGCCTAAGTAAGTAGGCTAGGGCAGTTCTGTCCGCAGAGGCGATTACTGCCACTATGTCGTGGGATGAAGGTGTTATGTTGTCAGCTGAATCGCCGATTGGCACGGTTTTTTCCGGTTTGTCACTTCCGGGCTCCTCTTCCCATAGTACGGATAGCTTGAAGAGCCGTTCCAGGAAGATATTTGGAGGGACATCATCACGCTTCGCGCCGATGCGTGCCAGTACGTCGGTCGCTTGGTTATTATCTCAGGCTATGTGATGGAATTTGAGTCCTTCAAACCGAGCTGACATTTTTAGGACAGCGTTGCGATATGCTGCCATTTTCGGATCCTTGGCGTCAAAGTCTCCATTTATTTGGGATATTGCAAGGTTTGAATCCCCGCGCACCTCTAGGCGTTGAATGCCCATGGAAACAGCCATCCGGAGACCATGTAACAGGGCCTCGTATTCGGCTACGTTGTTGGAGTCGGTGTACATTATTTGAAGTACGTACTGGACTGTGTCCCCGGTTGGGGACGTCAATACGATGCCAGCCCCCAGTCCGGCCAACCTTTTAGAGCCGTCAAAGTGCATGACCCAATTGGAGTATGCGCCGTACTCTTTAGGGAGTTCGGCTTCGGTCCATTCAGTGACGAAGTCAGCCAAAACTTGTGACTTTATAGCTCGCCGAGGTTTGTAAGTTATATCGAATGGTAAGAGCTCAATGGCCCATTTGCAATCCTGCCCGTTCGTCGCGGTTATTTATAATGTCATTGAGTGGTAGTTCGAGGCCCATCATTATCGAACACTCTTGAAAGTAGTGTCGAGCTTAGGGACACCATGAACGCCGCATATGCTATCTTCTCGATAGTGCGGGTAACAGGACTTCTGAGGGGTTAACAGTGGATATATAATACACTGGTTTTGAAGAGAAATTTGTGCCCTTATGTCTCTCGTCGACGACGAGGACGCGCTTACAACTTGATGCGTTGCTGCGATGTATAACAACATTGGTTCGCCAGATTAGGCGCAGCCAGACCGGATTTGTTGCCAATATGGCCTTTATTTCTTCGAGTCCGGCAGTGGCAGCATCCGTCCACTCGAAGTGTTCGGTGCGCCTGAGGAGGCGATAGAGGGGCAACGCCTTTTCTCCTAGATGGGAGATAAAGCGGCTTAGAGCTGCCACACATCCTGTTAATTTTTGTATTTGTTTGAGGTCTTTTGGAACGTCCAACTGTGACAGAGCTCCGATTTTAGCTGGGTTTGCTTCGATTCCTCTACCGGATACAATGAAGCCCAGTAGCTTTCCGGCTGGTACGCCGAAAACACATTTTTCCGGGTTCAGCTTGATGTCATATGCTCTAAGGTTGTCGAACGTGAGCCTCAAATCGTCTACTAGAGTTTCGACGTGTTTTGTTTTGACGACTACGTCGTCTACGTATGCCTCGACTGTTTTGCCGATCTGGGTAGCCAGGCATGTTTGAATCATGCGCTGATATATTGCCCCGGTGTTTTTAAGTCCGAAGGGCATCGTGTTGAAGCAGAATGGTCCCTAAGGAGTGATGAATGCCGTTGCGGCTTGGTCTGTTTCTGCCATCTTGATTTGATGATAGCCAGAGTACGCGTCGAGGAAGCACAATGAATCGTGCCCTGCGGTAGCATCGATAATTTGGTCGATGCGGGGAGAGGAAGGATCCTTTGGGCAAGCCTTATTGAGGTCTTTAAAATCGACACAAAGGCGCCAGGATTTGTCCTTCTTTGGTACCATTACCAGATTTGCTAGCCAATCCGGATGTTTGATATCTCTAATGAATCCGGCTTCCAATAGTTTGGCTAGCTCTTCTCCCATTGCCTGTCTTTTGGGTTCAGAAAATCGTCGAATAACCTGTTTGAATGGCTTAAACCCTTTTAGGATGTTTAGGCTGTGTTCTGCCAACCTGCGTGGGATTCCGGGCACGTCTGAAGGATGCCAGGCGAAGATGTCCCAATTTTCCCGAAGGAATTCACGTAGTGCGGCGTCTACTTCGGGGTTCAATTGTGCCCCAATGGTGGCCGTCTTTCTTGGGTCCGTTGGATGGACCTGGAATTTTATTATTTCATCTGCTGGTTTAAAGGACGTGGACTTGGACCTTTTATCGAGTATCACATCATCCCTGTTCACCGTAGAGCGTAGCGTGGTGAGTTCTTCTGCTGCTAAGGCTTCAGATAGTGCCTCGAGGGCTAGTGCGGCTGTCTTGTTCTTGGCGTGGAGTGCTATGTCAGGATCACTAGCGAGAGTGATTATTCCGCCGGGCCCAGGCATTTTGAGCTTCATGTACCCGTAATGAGGTACTGCTTGAAAAATTGTGAATGCCTCTCGTCCGAATATAGCGTGATATCCGCTGTTGAATGGGGCCACCTGGAACGTGACTTCTTCGGATCTGTAATTGTCTGGCGAGCCGAACACCACATCGAGTGTGATTTTTCCTATGCAGTGCGCTTCCCGGCTAGGGATTATTCCTCTGAAGGTTGTGCTGCTTCGCTCAATACGGCTCCAATCGATTTCCATTTTTCTCAGAGTTTCCTCGTAAATGAGGTTTAATCCGCTGCCGCCATCCATGAGGACTTTTGTCGACCGAAAGCCGTCCACTATGGGACTAAGCACCGGCGGCCGGTGCTCCGCTGTTCGGAACTTAGGCTCGTCGTTGGCGTTGAAGGTAATAGCTGTGTCGCTCCATGGATTTGCTGTTGCTACTTGGCAGACTTCGGCGAGTCCGCGGATTGTTTGTTTTCGCATATTGTTTGATGCGAAGGTCTCGAAGACTGTTGATACCGTACCGGTATTGTTGGAGTGGTTTCCCGGGGCTAGAAGCTCCTCGCCACTTATGGCCACCTGCCATAATATCCAATATGCTCGAAGGCTATGTGTTGGGGTGGCTCCCTCTGTACTATGAAGCTTACAGGGTCCATTGAGCCATCCCTCCAGTACGGTTCCGTGCCCTTTATTGGGTTTTTGCTTTTTCGTTTTTGCATCTGGGGCCTGATTGTGAGGCACCCTTTTGTTGTGGACTGGGGTCGAGGCCGGATTAACCCAGAATTGGTTTTTGGTTTTCCGGAAACTCTCTATCGCACAGTACTTTTGTACTATGGACGCCAGATCGGTGAAGCGTGTAATTTTACAACGATCGATGGCGTTCAATATTCCCTTGTCCGTGCAATTATTGCAGAAGATTGAGATTGCGTTTTCCTCTCGGCAGTCCTTTACCCTGTCCATAACCAGGAGGAATCTGGCCCAGTAGTGATGTACTATTTCAGCGGGTTCTTGCCGTATTAGAGATAGATCGCATATGTCTGGGCGGGCGGGTGGACTAAAATCCGGATCCCTTCCCATCCTGGGGCTTAAAGGCCGAGGAGTTTCCGAATTTGGAAGCTTGGGTTGCTGGACACGATCCAGCGAGTCCGGAGCGATGCATGGTTTTAAGTTCAATGCTCGATCGAAGTCCGTCCCTCCGCGGAAATCCGGCATGGAGGGTTCGGAAATCCGGACGTGACTAGTTTTCAATATAGGCGAAGAGTTGTCGTATTGCTCCTCTACCACTGCGACGCGGTGGGTGGCCTGGGAAGAGTTAATCTCTCTTAGATCGGTTTTAAGCCCAATCTGATTGTAGTCTGTAGTGACTCCCAGGGCAGCGATGCGATCCAAGAGCTCGTTAACAGACGAGAGCTCTATTGGATTCAACTGTTCGGCAGATTTCGAGCTGACGCGAAGGTTGCTTCTGACAACTTGAGAAGTCATTGTCGAAGCGGTGGCCGGACAGGCGGTCATAAGAAAACCACCTAGCCGGATAGTTTGGCCAGCGGGCAAGGCCCCTTTGGCGAAAACACCGTCTTTGAAGACGGGTGGAGGCATCCTTCCTATCGGTGACGACACAGAGGAACTCTCAATGAAAGCACCAATGTCGGTGTCAAAATCGGCGGATCTCGGGTAGGGGGTCCCGAACTGTGCGTCTAGGCGGATGGTAACAGGAGACGAGGGACACGATGTTTTTACCCAGGTTCGGGCCCTCTCGATGGAGGTAAAACCCTACGTCTTGCCTTATTAATATTGATGATATGGGTAGTACAAGAGTGGACCTACCACGAGATCAAGGAGGCTAAACCCTAGAAGCTAGCCTATGGTATGATTGTTGTAATGGTGGTTATTTCCTACGGACTAAAGCCCTCCGGTTTATATAGACACTGGAGAGGGCTAGGTTTACACAGAGTCGGTTACAATGGTAGGAGATCTACATATCCGTATCGCCAAGCTTGCCTTCCACGCCAAGGAAAGTCCCATCCGGACACGGACGGAGTCTTCAATCTTGTATCTTCGTAGTCTTGAGTCGGCGGGGACGATGATAGTCCGGCTGTCCGGACACCCCTAGTCAGGACTCCTCGGTGCTGGGAGAACCACTGCGATTGGCGCCCAGTTGAGCTGGGCGGCGCCTCAGTGGAGAAAGCTAAAACTGACCCGGCATGATAAGGCGAGAGACTGGTGCTGCTTCGAGGCTGGGCGGCGCCTCACAATCAGGCCCGGATGCAAAAACGAAAAAGCAAAACCCAATAAAGGGCGGAACCTCTTTGGAGGGATGGCTCAATGGACCACCTGTAAGCTTTATAGTATGCAGGAGCCGCCCCAACACATAGCCTTCGAGCATGTTGGATATTACGGCAGGTGGCCAAAAGTGGCGAGGAGCTTCTAGCCCCGAAACCACTCCAACAATACCCGATGCACGGTATCAACAGTCTTCGAGACCTTCGTGATCAAACAATATGCGAAAACGAACAATCCGCGGACTCGCGAAGTCTGCCAAGTAGCAACAAGCAAATCCATGGGCGACACGACTATTACCTTCAACGCCAACGACGAGCCTAAGTTCCGAACAGCCAGAGCACCAGCCGCACTGGTGCTTAGTCCCATAGTGGACGGCTTTCGACTGAAAAAGTCCTCATGGATGGCGGCAGCGAATTAAACCTCATTTACGAGGAAACTCGAAGAAAAATGGAAATCGATAGGACCCGTATTGAGCGAAGCAGCACAACCTTCAGAGGAATAATCCCTGGCCGGGAAGCGCGCTGCATTGGAAAAATCACACTCGATGTGGTGTTCGGCTCGCCGGACAATTACAGATCCGAAGAAGTCACGTTCTAGGTGGCCCCGTTCAACAGCGGATATCACGCTATATTAGGACGAGAGGCATTCACAATTTTTCAAGCAGTACCTCATTATGGGTACATGAAGCTCAAAATGCAGGCCCGCAGAATAATCACTCGCTAGTGATCGACATAGCACTGCACCGAGAACAAGAAAGCCGCACTAGCCACTCGAGGCACTATCTCAAGCCTTAGCGGCAGAAGAACTCACCGCTGCACTCTCGGTGAACAGGGACGATGTGATACTCGATAAAAGGTCAAGTCCACGTCCTTTAAACCAGCAGATGAAATAATAAAATTCGAGGTCCATCCAACGGACCCAACAAAGACGGCCTCCATTGGGGCACAATTGAACCCAGTAGACGCCGCATTGCGTGAATTCGCCGGAAAATTGGGACATCTTCGCTGGCATCCTTCCGGACATGCTCGGAATCCCGCGAGTTGGCGAACAGCCTAAACATCCTAAAGGGTTTAAGCCAGTCAAACAGGCTCTTCGACGATTTTCCGAACCCAAAAGACAGGCAATGGGAGAAGAGCTAGCCAAACTATTGGAAGCCAGATTCATTAGAGATATCAAACATCCGGATTGGCTAGCACATCTGGTAATGGTACCAAAGAAGGACAAATCCTGGCGCCTCTGTGTTGATTTTAAAGACCTCAATAAGGCTTGCCCAAAGGATCCCTTCCCTCTCCCCCGCATCGACCAAATTATCGATGCTACCGAAGGGCACGATTCATTGTGCTTCCTCGACGCGTACTCTGGCTATCATCAAATCAAGATGGCAGAAATAGACCAAGCCGCAACGGCATTCATCACTTCTTACGGACCATTCTGTTTCAACACGATGCCCTTCGGACTTAAAAACGCCGGGGCAACATATCAGCGCATGATTCAAACATGCATGGCTACCGGATCGGCAAAGCATGATCGAGGCATACGTGAGAGCGTAGTCGTCAAAACAAAACACGTCGAAACTCTAGTAGGCGATTTGAGGCTCACGTTCGACAACCTCGAGCATATGACATCAAGCTGAACCGGAAAAATGTGTTTTCGGCACCAGCGGAAAGCTCTTGGGCTTCATTGTATCCGTAGAGGAATCAAAGCAAACCCAGCTAAATCCGAGCTCATCACGGTTGGACATTCCAAAAGACCTCAAACATATACAATAATTAACGAGGATGCGTGGCAGCTCTAAGCGCTTTATCTCCCGTCTAGGAGAAAAGGCGTTGCCCTCTATCGCCTCCTCAGCGCACGAACACGCCGAGTGGGCGGATCGCCCTTCTGGGACTCGAAGAAATAAAGGCCATATTGGCAACAAATCCGGTCTTAGCTGCGCCTAATCTGGGCGAACCAAAAGTCGTTATACGTCGCACAACGCATCAAGTTATAAGCGCGGTCCTCGTCGTCGAGCGAGACGTAGGGCACAAATTCCCTCTTCAAAACCAGTGTATTATGTATCCTTTGTGCTAACCCCTCGCAAGTCCTGTTACCGCACTATCGAGAAGATAGCATATCACGGTGTTCATGGCGCCCCGGAGCTCGACACTACTTTCAAGAGTGTTCGATAACAGTGGCCTCTGAAGTACCACTCAATGACATTATAAATAACTGCGATGCAACGAGCAAGATTGCAAAATGGGCCATTGAGCTCTTACCATTCGATATAACTTACAAATCTCGGCGAGCTATAAAGTCACAAGTTTTGGCTGACTTCGTCGCTGAATGGACCGAAGCCGAACTCCCTAAAGAGTACGGCACATACTCCAATTGGGTCATGCACTTTGACGGCTCTAAAATGTTGGCCGGACTGGGGGCTGGCGTCGTATTGACGTCCCCAACCGGGGACACAGTCCAGTACGTACTTCAAATAATGTACACCGACTCCAACAACGCAGCCGAATACGAGGCCCTGTTACATGGTCTCCGGATGGCGGTTTCCATGGGCATTCAATGCCTAGAGGTGTGAGATTCAAACCTTGCAATATCCCAAATAAATGGAGACTTTGGCGCCAAGGATCCGAAAATGGCAGCATATCGCAGCGCTGTCCTAAAATGTCATTTCGGTTTGAAGGACTCGAATTCCATCACATAGCCCGAGATAATAACCAGCGGCGATGTCTTGTACGCATCGGCAAAACGCGTGATGCTGTCCCTCAAATATCTTCACTGGCGGCTCTTCAAGCCATCCGTATTTATGGGAAGAGGAGCCCGGAAGTGACAAACCGGAAAAAACCGCGCCAATCGGCGATTCAGCTGACGACATAACACCTTCAGCCCACGACATAATGGCAGTAATCGCCCCATGGACAGAACCGTTCCTAGCCTACTTACTTAGGCAGGAACTTCCCGAAGACCAAAACGAGGCCCGCTGCATAGTCTGGCGATCGAAAGCCTACAAGATCCATGAGGGAGAACTTTATAAGAAAAGTACAACCGGAGTCCTTCAAAGGTGTATCTCTGAAGAGGAAGCGCGAAACCTCCTGGCTGAAATTCATGCCGGACTAGGCGGACACCACGCAGCAGCCCGGGCCCTTGTAGGAAAGGCATTCCGTACAGGATTGTATTGGTGACGCGGATGCCCAGACTTAGTCCAGCGATGCGTTGGTTGTCAGCTCTTTGCTAATCAGAGTCATATGCCGCCCACCGCCCTCAAAACTATACCCATTACCTGGTCGTTCGCGGTCTGGGGGCTTGATATGCTTTGACCCCTTAAAGGGGGAACCCACAAGCAAAGGTACCTATTGGTCATGGTGGATAAATTCACCAAATGGATAGAGGCCAAACCGGTTAAAACGGCAGAGTCCGGACCAGGGATAGACTTTATATCTGGGGTAGTACACCGCTACGGAGTCCCCCACAGCATCATCACCGACAACCGCACAAACTTCATAGCCGACGAGGTTAAGTCATGGTGCAAAAACATGGGCATCAAGCTCGACTACGCTTCAGTCTATCACCCTCAAACCAACGGTCAAGTGGAACGAGCAAATTGTCTAATAATGAGCGGCATTAAACCCAGACTAGTGCGGTCCCTTACTAAATCTGACACGCACTGGGTCGAGGAGCTTGACTCCGTACTCTGGGGGCTGCGGACAACGCCTAACCGCACTACCGGATTCACACCATTCTTTATGGTCTACGGCGCAGAGGCAGTCTTGCCCTGCGACATTATTCATGACTCACCTCGAGTGCACATGTACGAAGAAAGAGAGGCCGAGCTGGATCAAAGACAGCTTGGACACATTGGAGGAAAAACGCGGCGTCGCCAAGGCTCGTTCCGCATTCTATCAATGCAGCAGGTCCAAGATACCAAAGGAGAAGTGCGGGCCAAGACTTACAGCGTTGGTGAACTAGTTCTCGACTACGGACAAGACAAAGGACAAGCTCAGGCCCAAATGGGAGGGTCCCTTCATTATCGATCAAGACCTGACCGGTGGAGCGTACCGTCTACGAAATGCGTCGGATAACCGACTCGAGCCAAACCCATGGAACGCAGCCCGCCTCCGATGATTCTACGCCTAGCGCCGGACTAAGAGTTCGTTCCCTTCCTCCGTCCAAATTTTTACAACTCGGTTGTCTTTTGTTTCTCTCTTCATAACCCTTTTCACTGAAAAAAGCCCCTAGGGGCCTACTTCCGCATCATTCACATACACTCGATGTGCCACCCGCACTCATTATACCTGGGGGCTTCTTTTACAGAAGCTCAAATTATAAGGGTTTCATGACCAGCACATGTGTCAAGCTTCCACATGTACCTTTTACTCACCATTATATGCATCGATATGACTTAAGTTTTGGCCAAGCTGGGTTGCACGGATCCTGCTTACCCCTCGTTCCCGATTGTTCGGCTAGGAGGTAAAGGAGCACCTCTGCGATTATTCTGCCGGGTCGGCGGATGTGTACCTCGACCGGGTGAAGCCAAAGCTAAGCGTTCTTAAGGGAATATTGATTCGGTGACCTAAAAGATGATTTTTACCTACTCATTTGTTCGCCTCGGATGTTTTTCTGCTTTTTTCGCAGATCCGGACATGCACTTTAGGGCATGCCTCCCGAGAAAGGAACCCATAGGAACTATTCTCCTGGAAGATGTTTCTTACTAACCATGTAATATAACATAACTAGTTGGGAACTTGTGCGATAAAGCACTAATGACCCCACGCATGGTCTCCATGCATACCCGGTTGTTTCTTAACCAAGAAGGTATTCGGACACCTCCGGACTCTAGGGTCCCGAGGTCGAAACGAAAAAGGTCGGCAAAGACAAGCGATCTACAATCCGGCTAGAAGGCATTTCACATGTCATTTTAAAATACATTGTCAAATTCTTGATTGTATTCCTCCTCAATCCCGTCTAACGGGCTGTCTAACTTACGATCACGTTGGGGAAAACTTAGCAGCCAACTCTACGGCCGTATACTAAACTCACAGGATCTCCTTCCCATCGGGCCCCACCGTCCAACTTCGCCATATGATTGGGATCCGCCTTCTTATAAGCGTCTTCACCATGGCCCAAGCCTCCTCGGCACCTTGACGGCAAGCGAAATTTTCCACAAGCAGGCGCTGCCGCACTTCCGAAGCTTCTCATAAGCTCCCCAAGGCCCTCGGGTAGGGAGAGGGCTGGCCATAAAGCCCGGACGATGCCGCCATTGCTGCCGAACTTCGTTCGAGCAGTTACTTGATTCGGAAGTTGATCACCCGTTGATATGGGCATCTCCTCTGCAGGCTTACACTGTGAGTATACCTACAAGACATATCATGTCAATATACTTCCTCGCCGAACTCTTCTTTTCAAAGGAGTCCGCTCAAGCACTTACTATAAATGCCGTGTGAAGCCGCTCATTCTCCTTAACGGAGCCGGACAGCCGGCGCGGCGCTTTTCAGCTCTTCTCCGAGCTTGGCGTTGGTATCACGAGTTTGTTCCTCTCTTGCTGCACCCTATTCAGCACACTCTGTGACCTTCAGGTGGCGCGATAATCCTGCTGTCCGGATCTTGTCCGCGGCACTCTGCACATCATTATTAGACTTGCGGCGCACGCCCACAAATAGCTTATATTTATTAATAAAAATGTGTTACCAGAGAGGGTCTCGAGTATCCTCTGCGGCGGCAAGTCTTGACCTCAAGTTGGGCCTTGCATTCTTGCAGCTCCCGAGACAGGTGGGCGTTCTTCTCGGTAAGAGCTCTGCGTTTTAATTGATCCTTAAATCAGTTAACATAACTGCTTCAAGTCTCGGGGCTCTTGGTATATATAACCATTAAAATTCCCTTACCCGTATGTCTTTCACATCTTTGCTCCGTGGCTCTGGTAAAACCATCTTGAGCGGCACGGAGTGCGCGCGCCCCGCGTTAAAGGCGCCCAATGCCTCGGGGAGAAGCACGCGTCCTGGCTCTTGTCGTGGCGCCTATGGTTCATGGCGCTCTCCACCTCAGATTTGGTGGCGGACAGTCTGTCGGTGTCCTCCGTTAGAGAAGGATCTGGCCCGCGTCTTGCGCTTGCCTCCCCCTCCAGGCCGGGCGCTGGAGCCTGGCCGGTGTAGGTCGGATCGGCAACTTCCGCGCCCACAGTCCGGCGAGCGCTTTTTCTCCTGTAAAGATCATGAGCACTCAGACGCTTCCTAGGAACGTTGCTCTGAAAATTCAAATACGAGTTATACCTTTGCAGCGACGTTTCAGTCCGTACGCGCGCCTTTTCCCTTTCTTTGGTCGGGCTGACCTTTGTTGATCAGCCGCGCGGGCTCGGCTTCCATTTGTAAAGGCGCTTCTGTAAAATACCATCGTTCGCGAAGGTCGAAATGGGCAAGGAAGAGATAATGGTGTCGGACCTCGTCGATCCACAGGAAGCCGGATACAGTCCGGGGTAGTCCGACGTGATGGCGACCAAAGCATTGTCCATGCTGAGCTGGTGAAATACCCCGTCGATCAGCTCCACCTCGATGCCCGGATCCTCTTTGGAGGCCGGATCCAGGGATCTTTCTGGATCCTCGGGTTGCGGAGCGGGACTTACCATGTCCTCCACAGTCCGGCGTAGATCCTGCGCCCAAGACATAATGTAAGAAGCTTAAACTTCGAAAGCACGGGTTGAGCCCTTAAAAGGTGTTCGCTTACCCATCCTCTAGGGTTGTTCATGGAAAACCCATTCAAAGGGTTCGTTGAAGGAAGTCCTCCTTTTCCCCTTATGCAGCTGGAAAGGATCTCTATCGATCTCGGTGAATCCGGCCCTTTGCGGCCGTGGACGGGTGGCATCGTCCTCCCGTTGAAATCCCACATGGGGTGGCCTCAGATTGCAATGGATGTACCCCACATGATGCATGTCGCCATGACTCCAATCATGGTCAACCTGAGAATGGGCAATAATCCTATTCGCCCATCAAGTAATGGACGCTCTTGTCTTCCTCCAATCGGGCTCGTGGGCGCCAATGAGGCGTTCTTTAGAGGAGCAGCACTAAACTCCGGGAGGCCAAGCCGGACTGTATCCGGCAGCGGAGCGTCTCCTATGTAAAACCACTCTGAAGGCCAGTCTTCGGACGCCTTCTTGGGAGTACCGGATGGGTATCCGGTCCCGACGATGCGCCATACTTCGGCGCCGCCCACTTGATATATGGAGCCCTCCTGAGAGCGGGGTACGAGGCAAAACAGCCTCTTCCACAGTGCAAAATGGGGCTCGATGCCCAGGAATAGCTCGCAAAGAGCTACGTAGCCCGCGATGTGTAGAACAGAGGCGGGCGTGAGGTGGTGGAGCTGGAATCCGTAGAACTCCAGGAGCCCTCGGAGGAACGGATGTATTGGGAATCCGAGTCCCCTTATCAGATAAGGGACGAAGCATACTCGCTCCCCTTTGTTGGGACTTGGGGTAGCCTCCGCTTGCCTCCCACCTTGATAAGTGACCAGCCCGGCTCGAACTGGGACTATGAAGGCCGGAGGGAGATATCCCCCCGCTTGGAGCTTCAACAGCTCATTGTGTGGAACAGAGCACCTCCTCCAATCCCCTGGCGTTGGGCTGGGAGTGCGAGAAGAGGAGCCGCGTCGATGGTCCATGATGGAATGGATTTTTAGGTCAAGGGCGCTCCGATGGAGTATTCGCGGGAGGAAGATGGTGCGGTTTGGATCTGGATTTTTGCCTCTTTTGTAGGCGGACGACTCGCACGACTAGGGGGGGAACATAAAAGACATCCTGGCTATTCGCATTCGTGCGACACGTGGAAAAAGACCATTATTGGGCGAGAAGCCGAGAAACACAAGATTTATGATAAAGCCGACATCGCTCGGCGGTACATGGAACTTGAAGGGAGAACCCGCCTTGCAACGCCGAAGACTATATACGCGCTGGACTTATCGTCATTGAAGCCTGGTTTGAGGGCTACTGAGGGAGTCCTGGACTAGGGGGTGTCCGGACAGCCGGACTATCATCGTCCGCCGGACTCCAAGACTACAAAGATACAAGATTGAAGACTCCGTCCCGTGTCCGGATGGGACTTTCCTTGGCGTGGAAGGCAAGCTTGGCGATACGGATATGTAGATCTCCTACCATCGTAACCGACTCTGTGTAACCCTGGCCTCCTCCGGTGTCTATATAAACCGGAGGGCCTTAGTCCGTAGGACGATATACATTACAACAATCATACCATAGGCTAGCTTTAGGGTTTAGCCTCCTTGATCTCGTGGTAGATCCACTCTTGTACTACCCATATCATCAATATTAATCAAGCAGGACGTGGGTTTTACCTCCATCGAGAGGGCCCGAACCTGGGTAAAACATCGTGTCCTCGTCTCCTGTTACCATCTGCCTAGACGCACAGTTCGGGACCCCCTACCCGAGATCTGCCGGTTTTGACACCGACAGCCACCTTAGCCGACAGAATGGAACGTAAGGCACCAAAATGTGGGAGCCGGGCAAACCCAACTATTGACCCAATACATGATTCGGAGCCGATTCATATAATGCTATAAGTTCGGGGTGCCGCACTTGTGAAAGTGTTCGGACTTATCACACCATAATGCGGGGAACATAAGCCCCTGGTGTATTCGGCCGTACCAAAATATACGGGTGCGAGATGTCATTAATGAACATATGTGTAAAGTAATGCAATAACAGGCAAAAAATGTTGCATTATTTATTCAAGGAATTCTGCTATGAGTGCTGAAGGATACAAATAGTGTGGTAAGCAAGGGTGTCGGTGTCAAAACCGGCAGATCTCGGGTAGGGGGTCCCGAACTGTGCGTCTAGGCGGATGGTAATAGGAGACGAGGGACACGATGTTTTACCCAGGTTCAGGCCCTCTCGATGGAGGTAAAACCCTACATCCTGCTTGATTAATATTGATGATATGGGTAGTACAAGAGTGGATCTACCACGAGATCAAGGAGGCTAAACCCTAAAGCTAGCCTATGGTATGATTGTTGTAATGTATGTTGTTGTATATGATTTATCGACTAGCCTGGCCTCGGTTTATATAATGCACCAGAGGCCCAGGATAACAAGAGTCCTAGCTGAATACGCCGGTGGGGGAGGAGTCATTGTCTTGATCGCCAAGTCTTGTGGAATCTTCCTTGTATGCGGCACCTGTCCAGACTGGCCCATGAGTATGCAGCCCTGGGGGTCCTCGGCCCAATCTAACCGATTGGGGGACGACGTGGTGAGTACCCCCTAGTCCAGGATACCGTCAGTAGCCCCCTGAACCGGTCTTCAAGTTAGGGACGCTCCTCGATTCTTCCGAACTGTTCTTCATCTTCGGTTGCCGGTCTTGAAAACTGGTTCAACAAATGTTCTTTATCTTCGATCTTGATGATCGCCGAAATGCATTCGACGGGTTTATACGTCGGGTATCCGAGGAGACCCTTTAAGTTTCCCGCCTTTATTAATGTTTTGTTATTTTTATGCCACACCTCGGGTTTGAAGTTGTTCCCGGGAGGCAGTTCCCTCTTGCGTCCGAGCTCTAACGCCGGACTGCATTCGAGGTATTTTCGCAGCCGAGCACCAATTCCGGACTGCTTCCCAGCTCTAACGCCGGACTATGTATCCGAGCTCCAACGCCGGACTATGTATCCGAGCTCCAACGCTGATGTATCCAAGGTGTAAATAAATCACCTTGGTTCAAAGAAGTTTGAAAGAGTTTAGCCGAGCTTAATGCCGGAAATGCCCTCTATGGAGCCAGCCACTAGCGCCCGAGCTTTATCTGTGGACTGCTCGAGGTGGTGCACCACCCCGAATGTGGGCCGATTTTTGTCAATATTTTTTGGTTGGTGCAATTTATTCTCTGCCGAGATACATAGCCAGTAGCCCTCAAGGTGGGTATCGGTCTAAAACCCGAGATGCCCATGAAGGATGACATAAGACCGCTGATCCCCATAGCTGCTGAGACTCAGGTTGATTTGCAAAATCGGTCTGAGGTTCAAGTCCTAGCTCGGCAGAATACTTCGGGACACAAAAAGCGGCGTGCTCAGTCCTCGAGACTCAGGTTGGGTGCGGTCGACCAACCTGAGGATCAAAATCTCCTCGAAAACTATATTGCACATAAAATTTTCTGCATTGGACAAGCAATGCAGTAGCCCCTGAGACACTGGTCGGGTGGTAACACCAGATCAAGGGATTGATGTGCCCCTTTGATATTTGTAAATAATAAGCCCAAAGCCCAGTAGCCCCGAGCCTTAATGCGGGCACGGGTGGCCGAATTAAGGATCAATATCCATAGTAAAATCACAAATTATGCGTAATGACTCTATGTATCCAAGTACTTTACGTCATTTAATGCTCGGATCCGCATTGTACAAAACTTTGTTGACCGACCATCGGCTTCCACCTCCTCGGCCAGTAGCCGAGGAGTGTTTGTCTTACTTTATAAAGCATTTATGAGGACGACAAACAAGGCAATCTGGCCATACGGTTGTATAAACAAAGGTACGCGGAGAGATATATTATATTACTGTTGAACAGAAGAAATGTCTTCCAAAGAAAATAGACCCGCTATCGGCTCCTTTCTTTGGGTTGTAATGCTAAGCATGATCATAAAACCTCAGCTCCAATGTAAGAGCAAAATATCGAGGATTTAGTTTGGGAGGCTAGTTAATAGCCCCCGGTAGTGTTCGGCGATAGTCGAGGTCAATCCGTAAACACTTCGGCCAATGTTAGGAATGGCCTGTTATTTAACATAGTCATCGGATCGCTGACCAGTTTACGCTTATGGTGACAGTCAGTTTTCGGCTTTCTCCACTGAGGTGCTTAACCATGTGAGCTGGAAGCACAATCGCAGTGGCTCTCTCTTTGCACGCCTAGCCGAACCAAACGGAACGTAGGAAGCCAGTGCAGGAGCCGGGCAACCCAACTATTGACCGAAGACACAATTCAAAACCGATGTATATATAGCAATATCCGAGAATGTTTTTGCCGAATCCCTAAAAGGTGTCCGGCGTTGCACTGCGAGACTAATGCTGGAAAAGCACAAATAGTTTAAAAGTGCCAAAAAACATTGGAAAACCAAGAAACGTCAGTAAAAACATGACATCTGAACAATATCAAGTGTTCGGTGCCAATCCGAAAATTGGTCTTAGAAGAAAGAAGTGCTTCTGTCGCGTTTTAACATGGTACATCCTATCTCAATACTTCGAGCGGGTCAGCCTACGGCTTCAACCTTATATCTCGAGGGCGGAGTACTTCTCATCAGGCCAGTTTAGCAAACCAAACTCTAGCGGCTTTGAGAGAGAAATTAGGCCCCCGGGCTAGTGACCGCACACTCGTGTCGAAGAAAGGAGTGATAAATAATAATAAAACTTTGCAACGACTAAGAAGAAAAACACTTAGTATGAAACGGCTCAAATAAACATAAGAGCCCCCAAGTGACTTGGGTAAAAGTTCACTATATAATGTAAGGTGACATGTAGAATGCCTTCTAGCCGGATTGTAGATCGTTTGTCGTAGCAGACCTTTTCGCTTCAACCTCTGGACCCAATAGTCCGGAGTGTGTCCGAATACCCTCGCGGTTATAAAAACCGGGGCATGCGTGGAGACCAGGCGTAGGGGTCATTAGTGCTTTATCAGACAAGTGCCCAACTTGTTATGTTATATTACATGGTTAGTAAGAAACATCTTCCAGGGAGAATAGTTCCGTTAGGAGTTCCTTTCCACGGGAGGCATGCCCTAAAGTGCATGTCGGGACTGCGAAAAGCGAGAAAAACATCCGGGGCAGGTAAATAGGTAAGAAATCATCTTTTAGTTCACCGACCGAGTATTCCCTTAAGAATGCTAGCTTTCGGCTTCACCCGTCGAGGTACACATCCGGCTGACCGGCGATAATAATCGCAGAGGTGCTCCTTTACCACCTAGCCGAACAATCGGGAGCGTGAGGGGTAAGCACAGGAGCCATGCAACCCAGCTTGGCCAAAACTTAAGTCATATCGATGCATATAATGGTGAATAAAAGGTACATGCGGAAGTGTGACACATGTGCTGGGCATAAAGCCCGCATTAATAAGCTTCTGTTAAAGAAGCCCCCAGGTATAATGAGCGCGGGTAGCGCGTCAAGTGTGTGCGCACAAAGTTTGGACAAGGGAAATTTTTACAAGCAACTTTTTTTCAAAAAAGTATAATGCTTGGTCGAGCCGAACACAAGTAAAAAATTAAAACTTTGAGCATGAAGGCAACTTAGCTGGTTAATGTGTTCAGTATTGATGACGTGGTCCGAGCTTAATGCGGGGCGAGGTTCCATCCCCCAAGCTGGTCCCGAGGTGGCAGAGCAAAGAGCTCGGCACTCCAAAGTGGTGACATAGCATGGGCAATACAGGCCGGTAGAATGATGCCGAAGTCCTTGACATGGGGTAATGAAGTGTTGACGAAGCCCCCCGTCCAGCTGAGGTGACGCCAAAGGATATAGTCCGGCTGGATCATTTTCCTGTGCACAAAAAATAGTGCAAACCGGAGATAATAGTAATAATAATAATTTAAAAAAATCGTTGCATAATGAATAATTTATGCAAAGTGAGTAATAAAAGAAATATGGCCTGGCGCCGAGGTCGATGTCGATGCAGGGCATCGGCGTGATGCTGTAAAGGCGTGGCAAAGCCTGAATTCACAGGTCGGTCCGTGCTCCGGATGTTGCGTTCGCCGGGCTATGTACGGAGACTGACCGAACCATCATATGACCGTCGTTAATGCGGCCACCATTTGATAGACCTGTGAACATATGATGGACAAACCAGAGTAATAGTTCCTTGGGAAAAAGGAACCCAAACAAGCAAAAAATATTAGGATTAATAGCACCTGGTTTATTCATTGTAGCAATCCGAAGGAGGAGGATCTTTGGCAAGGTTGGCTTGCGAGGCAAAGCCCTCGGTCCAGCTAATCGTGTGAAGCTGGTCGGCTAGTGGCGCGAAGTGTCGGAGTAGGTTGATGAAGAGATGATGAATCCTCCGGTCCAGCCGAGATGTCGAAGTAGTTCGGCATGATGGACACCGGCTTGAAGGAGCAACAGTGCGGCCCTGCCGATGCAGGTCGTGACGTGGTTGATGCCGGCTTGATGAAGCGACCGTGCGGTGATGCCGGTATGCCCGCTCCGTGTAATCCGTGGGGCGGCGATGTTGGTGATGATTTGTCCTTCGCGATACCGGACTCTTGTTCGGCTTGCCGAGATGATGATCCGAAGAAGTTGAGCTCGGCTCAACAAGGTGACGACGTGTCTAGCACAAGTCGGCAGCCGTGGAGCAATATTGCCGGACTGGTTTGACACCAGCATGACGCTGAAGATCATGTTCAAAAGATCTTAAAGTTAGTGGGATGTGTTTGGGAACAATACACAATATCCCATACAAAACTTCCTTCAAAAAGGATGTCCGAAATCCCGTTCATAAAAAAGACGAACTCGGGTCGGATTCGTTTTCGCGCAGAAAACAGATCCGAAAAGTGATGTACTAATCGGAAGGTTCCCGAAGTTTGGACGGTCGGATCGAGCTGAAATTCGGAGGGGTGGTAGATATAGGAATTCCGCATCCGATCAACGGTTGGAACTTCCAAAGGACGTCCGAGCTAGAAGCTGGACACCACGCCCTAAACTCATCCAGATTCTCGTCCAGATTTGACAGGGCTCCGGTATATCGTAGATTGTCGGAGATTCCTCCATCGGAACTCGACAAAATTTAGCGTGGATGTTGTTGACGTAACCTTGCACTATTCCACCAAAGCAATCATCAAACCGACGCTCGAGGAGGCGGTGACGGCGGATACAAGTTCGCTGTCCAGAAAAACAGCATGGTCGCCCGAGGGCAATGCTGACGTTGAGCCCCCGGGCTCACTGTATGATTCCTCCATGATCTTGATAGAGATCAGAGCTGATGTTGATGAAGACCCTTATCCGAACATGACGATCGGAGATAGGGCACGGCCCTTGGTCGAACCAAGGTGACCAGTCGAGCTGGTGACGAATACACCAAAGTCGCAGTTGATCTGCGGGCGAGCCATCGACCCTTCTGTCGATCACACAATGGAACTCTCAATAAAAGCACCAATGTCGGTGTCAAAACCGGCGGATCTCGGGTAGGGGGTCCTGAATTGTGCGTCTAGGCGGATGGTAACAGGAGACGAGGGACACGATGTTTTACCCAGGTTCGGGCCCTCTCGATGGAGGTAAAACCCTACGTCCTGCTTGATTAATATTGATGATATGGGTAGTACAAGAGTGGATCTACCACGAGATCAAGGAGGCTAAACCCTAAAGCTAGCCTATGGTATGATTGTTATAATGTATGTTGTTGTATATGATTTATCGACTAGCCTGGCCTCGGTTTATATAATGCACCAGAGGCCCAGGATAACAAGAGTCCTAGCCGAATATGCCGGTGGGGGAGGAGTCCTTGTCTTGATCGCCAAGTCTTGTGGAATCTTCTTTGTATGCGGCACCTGTCCGGACTGGCCCATGAGTATGCGGCCCTGGGGGTCCTCGGCCCAATCTAACCGATTGGGGGACGACGTGGTGAGTACCCCCTAGTCCAGGACACCGTCAAAGGGATTGGACTAAATAAACATGTCCCCCTCCAGGGGTGGGCTGCAGACTGGTGTATATAATCGAATTTTAATGCTCGTAATGGAGACCACCTGAATGTTAATTGCAGCCTTCTTTCTTCCCTGGCTGTTGCATCGTGAGTTCGGCGGGTCCACCACTGGACAGGGCTTCTGGTAAATGGAGTCCTGTATATAAAAAGAAAAATAAAAAGAGTGACACACTTGGGAGCCCCTGGTGTGGTCGAGCCACACTCTGGGTCTGTTGTGGTCGTGCCCCTCCCCCTAAGCCCATGGTATCTCCAGAGCGTAATGATGTACATGGAGGGTTGGTCTTGCAATTATGCAAGGGCTGGGGTTGGGGCCGTATTGCTACGCGTGCTCGGATCGTGCCAGGTGGTCTTGGTTGATGTTGCATCGGGCGCGTTTGGCCATATCCGGCCGTTTAACGGCCGGACTCGATAATTGCCTTAAAAGGCTGCTCTGTACTTCTGCCGCGAGAGCCACTGTGTGTTCCTCCGTTTGGACGGAGCGTTCCGTATTTCCGTTGACCGTGATGACTCCACGAGGGCCTGGCATCTTGAGCATGAGGTATGCGTAATGCGGCACCGCGTTGAACTTTGCAAACGCGATTCGTCCGAGCAGGGCATGATAGCCACTGCGGAATGGGACTATGTCGAAGATTAACTCCTCGCTCCGGAAATTGTCCGGGGATCCGAAGACCACTTCCAGTGTGACTGAGCATGTACAATTGGCCTCAACACCTGGTATGACGCCTTTGAAGGTCGTCTTTGTAGGTTTAATCCTTGAGGGTCTATGCCCATCTTGCGCCTTGTATCACGATAAAGCAGGTTTAGGCTACGCCACCGTCCATCGGGACTCTCGTGAGTGAAATCCATCGGCGATTGGGTCTAAAACCAATGCGGCGAATCCGCCATGGCGGATCTTGGTCGATGGTCTCTTCGATCGAAAGTGATCGGGCAAGAGGACCATGGATTGAACTTCAGGCGATGGCTCCATCGCATATACGTCCCTTAGTGCACGATTCCGCTCCCTCTTGGGTATATGGGTTGCGTATATCATGTTCACCGTCCTCACTTGCGGGGGGAAACCCTTCTGTCCTCTATTGTTCGGCGGTCGGGTCTCTTCCTCGTCGTCGTTGTGCAGCCCCTTGTCATTGTTTTCTGCAATTAACTTGCCTGCCTACTTGAATACCCAACAATCTCTGTTGGTGTGATTAGCGAGCTTTTCGAGGTGCCATGTATCGCTGGCGGTCGAGTATTCGGTCCAAATTGACGGACCGGAGTGGTTCTTTTGAATAGCTTCTTCCGCTGATCGGGTTTAGAGCCTCGGAATCCAGCGTTGACTGTCAGTATCCTCCTTGTAAATGCGCCGTTAACGCGGCGTTTATTTTGCTTCGACGCGACCTGCCATTGTGGTCCTTGGTATCCGGACTGCAGAATTTTTTCTTGAGGTTGTTGCTACGAGCTAGCCAGCTGTCCTCTCCCGCACAGAAGCGGGTCATAAGAGATGTGAGGGCTGCCATGGATTCCGGCTTTTCCTGTCCTAGGTGTCGGGCTAGCCACTCGTCGCGGATGTTATGTTTGAAGGCTGCGAGGGCCTCTGCATCCGTCTGATCGGCGATTTGATTTTTCTTTGTTAAGAACCGTGTCGAACTGTCGGCCGATTAAATGCGGCTGCTGAATTATGTGGCTTAGGTCATCGGCGTCTGGTGGTCGCACATATGTGCCCTGGAAGTTGTCGAGGAATGCGGCTTCCAGGTCTTCCCAACACCCAATTGACTCTGCGGGCAAGCTGTTAAGCCAATGCCGAGCTGGTCCTTTAAGCTTGAGTGGGAGATACTTGATGGCGTGGAGATCGTCGCCGCGGGCCATATGGATGTGAAGGAGATAATCTTCGATCCAAACCGCGGGGTCTGTTGTGCCATCGTAGGATTCAATGTTTACGGGTTTAAACCCTTCAAAGATTTGATGATCCATTACTTCGTCAGTGAAGCATAGCGGGTGTGCGGCGCCTCTATATTGAGCAATATCACGATGTAGCTCGAGTGAGCATTGTCTGCTGTGTTCGGCCCGGCCGGAGTTATTGTATCCGGATCGACGGTATTCGTCGTGGGTCGTGGGGCGCCCACGTGATCCATAGATGGATCTGGATTGCCTTGCTTTGTCCTCAATATATCTCGCAAGTCGGCGCGTTCCCTCTTGGCCGTACTTTTGGAGCGATGCGAGTGCGGTCTTGGTGGAGGCCTAGATGCCTCTCTGTCGCGACCACGGGGTGGTCGGTCGGCCGTATTGTGTGCTGGTGATGAAGGTATGTATGCTTCCTCCTCTAATCGGGGGAGCAACTTGCATTTTGGGTAGCTTTTGGAGGGGCGTTCGAGTTCGTACTCTTCGGCCGCGAGGACCTCGGTCCATCGATAAGCTAGCAGGTCTTGATCAGCTTGAAGCTGCTGCTGCTTTTTCTTTAGGCTATTTGCCGTGGCGATAAACCTGCGTTTAAAATGCTCTTGTTCGGACGGGATCCTCGGGCACAGCAGATTAAATCGTTGTTGAGGCTTGCCTCGTCTTGGAGGGAGGTATGTAATTATCATCCTCGACCTCTTCATCTGCCGCTCTCTTGTGAGGGCTTGCTTACGCATCCTCTGTGCTGAATCTTCTTTGGAGGGATTGTCTTGGCACTTTCGGGGTATTATTATCTCCGTGCACGAATCTCCATTCTTCTTTGTGGCGGGATTTAGAGCGGCGCCTTGACGTCGGCGCTTGGGCTGTTTCTTTAAGGAATCTGCCTCCGCTGCTTCTTTGCCGTCCCCCTCTTTTGGGGTGTCCACCATGTATATGTCATATGACGAGGTGGTCTTCCAGTGCCCTGTAGGTGCTAGTTCTTTTTCGTCTCGGCATAAATCGTCCATCTTGTCGATGTCTTGAGTCGTAGTCTAGCATGTCTGTTAGATCGTCAGTGAGTGGCTACAAAGTGGGTGGTGGGTGGGCCTTGAATTTCTCGTTGTGCATATATCCCAACCGTCCTGGCCATAGTCGGCTAGGTCTCTCGAGATAGCGAGAGATGTTTTAGCGAATTTAGGATGTCGCCAAAGGCGAGTGTTGGAAGATGTTGGCGGTGAACTCCATGACCGGCGCCAATCAGATTCGATTAGCGGTAGCGGGAGGTTGAGTCCGGCGAGTCCGCACCTCGAGTCACGAGCTTTGCAAGGACAAGGTTAGTGTTCGGCTCCATCGCCGTGGAAGTTGCAGCCGAGGCGGTGTCCAGCCACCGGTCCTCGATCTGGCGATCGGCTCCGGACTAAGGGCGGGCGGATTGTGCGCCACCAAAGCTTTGTCCGTGGCGAGCTAGATCATGCCCATCGTGTGGTCGCGCACGCTCGGCGTGGCTCGAGCCCGTCGAAGATCAAGTCCCTGCGGATGTCGGCCGTGAAGTTTAGGCTTCGAACTGACTGACGGCGGGGCGTAGCTTCGATCTGCTCGGATGGCCAAGTGAATTAGCCAGCGGTGCGAAGCCGCCCGAATCTGAAGATCTGTCCGGGAGAAAAGTCTCACCACGGACAGCGTTGTTGATTGAAGAAGCCATCGATCCTATCGGTGGCGACGACGAGGAACTCTCAATGAAAGCACCAATGTCGGTGTCAAAACCGGCGGATCTCGGGTAGGGGTCCCGAACGTGCGTCTAGGCGGATGGTAACAGCAGGCGAGGACACGATGTTTTACCGAGGTTCGGGCCCTCTTGATGGAGGTAAAACCCTACGTCTGCTTGATTAATATTGATGATATGGGTAGTACAAGAGTGGATCTACCACGAGATCAAGGAGGCTAAACCCTAGAAGCTAGCCTATTGTATGATTGTTGTAATGGAGGTTATGTCCTACGGACTAAAGCCCTCCGGTTTATATAGACACCGGAGAGGGCTAGGGTTACACAGAGTCGGTTACAATGGTAGAAGATCTACATATCCGTATCGCCAATCTTGCCTTCCACGCCAAGGAAAGTCCCATCCGGACACGGGACGGAGTCTTCAATCTTGTATCTTCGTAGTCTTGGAGTCCGGCGGACGATGATAGTCCGGCTGTCCGGACACCCCCTAGTCCAGGACTCCCTCAATGCTCCTTCTTGATTTCTACCTCCGCGGCTTTTAGCATTGCGAAGAGCTCGGGAATAGTCTTGTTCATCCCTTGCATATTATAGTTCATCACGAAGCTCTTGTAGCTTGGTGGCAGTGATTGAAGAATTCTGTCAATGACACTATCATCAGGAAGATTAACTCCTAGTTGAACCAAGTGATTATTATACCCAGACATTTTGAGTATATGTTCACTGACAGAACTATTCTCCTCCATCTTGCAGCTATAGAACTTATTGGAGACTTCATATCTCTCAATCCGGGCATTTGCTTGAAATATTTATTTCAACTCTGGAACATCTCATATGCTCCATGGCGTTCAAAAGCGTCGTTGAAGACCCGGCTCTAAGCCGTAAAGCATGGTACATTGAACTATCGAGTAGTCATCAGCTTTGCTCGCGAGACGTTCTTAACGTCGTCGGTTACATCAGCAGCAGCACTGGCACCCAGCGGTGCTTCGGGGCGTAACTTTTATGTGCAGCAATGAGGATAATCCTCAGGTTACGGACCCAGTCCGTGTAATTGCTACCATCATCTTCCAACTTTGCTTTCTCAAGGAACGCATTAAAATTCAACAGAACAACAGCACGAGCCATCTATCTACAAACAAACATAGAAAATCAAAATACTATCAGGTACTAAGTTCATGATAAATGTAAGTTCAATTAATCATATTACTTAAGAACTCCCACTTAGACAGACATCTCTCTAGTCATCTAAGTGATCACGTGATCCGAATCAACTAAACCATGTCCGATCATCACGTGAGATGGAGTAGTTTCAATGGTGAACATCACTATGTTGATCATATCTACTATATGATTCACGCTCGACCTTTCGGTCTCCGTGTTCCAAGGCCATATCTGTATATGCTAGGCTCGTCAAGTATGACCTGAGTAGTCCGCGTGTGCAACTGTTTTGCACCGTTGTATTTGAGCGTAGAGCCTATCACACCCGATCATCACGTGGTGTCTCAAAGCACGAAGAACTTTCATAGCGGTGCATACTCGGGAGAACACTTCTTGATTATTAGTGAGAGATCATCTTAAAATGCTACCGTCAATCAAAGCAAGATAAGATGCATAAAGGATAAACATCACATGCAATCAATATAAGTGATATGATATGGCCATCATCATCACGTGCTTGTGATCTCCATCTCAAGCACCGTCGTGATCACCATCGTCACCGGTGCGACACCTTGATCTCCATCGTAGCATCGTTGTTGTTCGCCATCTATTGCTTCTCGACTATCGCTACCGCTTAGTGATAAAGTAAAGCAATTACTGAGCGTTGCATTTCATACAATAAAGCGACAACCATATGGCTCCTGCCGATTGCCGATAACCGGTTACAAAACATGATCATCTCATACAATAAAATATAGCATCACATCTTGACCATATCACATCACAACATGCCCTGCAAAAACAAGTTAGGCGTCCTCTACTTTGTTGTTGCAAGTTTTACGTGGCTGCTACGGGCTTAGCAAGAACCGTTCTTACCTCGCATCAAAAACCACAGCGATAGTTCGTCAAGTTGGTGCTGTTTTAACCTTCGCAAGGACCGGGCGTAGCCACACTCGATTCAGCTAAAGTGAGAGAGACAGACACCCGCCAGCCACCTTTAAGCACGAGTGCTCGTAGCAGTGAAACCGGTCTCGCGTAAGCGTCTGGCGTAATGTCGGTCCGGGCGCTTCATCTCACAATACCGCCCGAACCAAAGTATGACATCTTTGGTAAGCGGTATGACTTGTATCGCCCACAACTCACTTGTGTTCTACTCGTGCATATAACATCAACGCATAAAACCTAGGCTCGGATGCCACTGTTGGGGAACGTAGTGATTTCAAAAAATTTCCTACGCACACGCAAGATCATGGTGATGGCATAGCAACGAGAGGGGAGAGTGTTGTCCACGTACCCTCGTAGACCGTAAGCGGAAGCGTTAGCACAACGCGGTTGATGTAGTCGTACGTCTTCACGATTCGACCGATCCAAGCATCGAACGTACGGCACCTCCGAGTTCAGCACACGTTCAACTCGATGACGATCCCCGGGCTCCGATCCAGCAAAGCTTCCGGGATGAGTTCCGTCAGCACGACGGCGTGGTGACGATGATGATGTTCTACCGGCGCAGGGCTTCGCCTAAACTCCACGACGATATGACCGAGGTGGAATATGGTGGAGGGGGGCACCGCACACGGCTAAGGAATGATCAGTAGATCAACTTGTGTGTCTAGGGTGCCCCCCCCCGTATATAAAGGAGCCAGGGGGGAGGAGGCGGCCGGCCAAGGAGGGCGCGCCAAGGGGGGAGTCCTACACCCACCGGGAGTAGGACTCCCTTCTTTCCTAGTTGGAGTAGGAGAAGGGGGAAGGAGGAGGAGGAGGAGAAGGAAGGGGGGGCGCCGCCCCCCTCTCCTTGTCCTATTCGGACTAGGGTGGGGAGGGGGCGCGGCCCACCTCTTGCCTCCTCTCCTCTTCTCCCTTATGGCCCATGTAGGCCCAATAACCCCCGGGAGGGTTCCGGTAACCCCCCGGTACTCTAGTAAAATGCCGATTTCACCCGGAACACTTCCATGTCCAAACATAGGCTTCCAATATATCAATCTTTATGTCTTGACCATTTCGAGACTCCTCGTCATGTCCGTGATCGCATCCGGGACTCCGAACAAACTTCGGTACATCAAAACTTATAAACTCATAATAAAACTGTCATCGTAACGTTAAGCATGCGGACCCTACGGGTTCGAGAACAATGTAGACATGACCTAGAACCATTCTCGCTCAATAACCAATAGCGAAACCTGGATGCCCATATTGGTTCCTACATATTCTACGAAGATCTTTATCGGTCAAACCGCATAACAACATACGTTGTTCCCTTTGTCATCGGTATGTTACATGCCCGAGATTCGATCGTCGGTATCCAATACCAAGTTCAATCTCGTTACCGGCAAGTCTCTTTACTCGTACGTAATGCATCATCCGTAACCAACTCATTGGTCACATTGCTTGCAAGGCTTATAGTGATGTGCATTACCGAGAGGGCCAGAGATACCTCTCCGACAATCGGAGTGACAAAACCTAATCTCGAAATCGCCAACTCAACATGTACCTTCGGAGACAACTGTAGTACTCCTTTATAATCACCCGATTCACGTTGTGGCGTTTGGTAGTACCAAAGTGTTCCTCCGTAAGCGGAGTTGCATAATTCTCATAGTTATAGGAACATGTATAAGTCATGAAGAAAGCAATAGCAATATACTAAATGATCAAGTGCTAGGCTAACGGAATGGGTCATGTCAATCACATCATTCTCCTAATGATGTGATCCCATTAATCAAATGACAACACATGTCTATGGTTAGGAAACATAACCATCTTTGATTAATAAGCTAGTCAAGTAGAGGCATACTAGTGACTATATGTTTGTCTATGTATTCACACATGTATCATGTTTCCAGTTAATACAATTCTAGCATGAATAATAAACATTTATCATGATATGAGGAAATAAATAATAAATTTATTATTGCCTCTAGCGCATATTTCCTTCACAAAGTATGCCGTTATGCGGTTTGACCGATAAAGATCTTCGTAGAATATGTAGGAGCCAATATGAGCATCCAGGTTCCGCTATTGGTTATTGACCGAGAATGGTTCTAGGTCATGTCTACATAGTTCTCGAACCCGTAGGGTCCGCACGCTTAACGTTACGATGACAGTTTTATTATGAGTTTATAAGTTTTGATGTACCGAAGGAGTTCGGAGTCCCGGATGATATCGGGGACATGACGAGGAGTCTCGAAATGGTCGAGACGTAAAGATCGATATATTGGACGACTATATTCGGACTTCGTAAAGGTTCCGAGTGATTCGGTATTTTTGAGTCTGGGAGAGTTACGGGAATTCGCCGGGAGAAGTATTGGGCCTTATTGGGCCATGCGGGAAAGAGAGAGGGGCTGCCTAAGGCAAGCTGCGCCCCCCCTCCCAAGGCCTAGTCCGAATTGGACTAGGGGGAGGGGCCGCACCCCCTCCTTCCTTCCCTTATCTCTTCCCTTTCCTTCTCTCCTACTCCTACTACATGGAAGGGCTCCTAGTTCTACTAGGAAAAGGGGAATCCTACTCCCGGTGGGAGTAGGACTCCCCTAGGGCGCGTCATAGAGAGGGCCGGCCCTCCCCCTCCACTCCTTTATATACGGGGGCAGGGGGCACCCCATAGACACACAAGTTGATCTTCGTGATCGTTCCTTAGCCGTGTGCGGTGCCCCCCTCCACCATATTCCACCTCGGTCATATCGTTGCGGTGCTTAGGCGAAGCCCTACGCCGGTAGAACATCATCAGCGTCACCATGCCATCGTGCTGACGAAACTCATCCCCGACACCCTGCTGGATCAGAGTCCGGGGATCGTCATCGAACTGAACATGTGCTGAACTCGGAGGTGCCGTACGTTCGGTACTTGGATCGGTCGGATCATGAAGACGTACGACTACATCAACCGTGTTGTCATAACGCTTCCGCTTTCAGTCTACGAGGGTACGTGGACAATACTCTCCCCTCTCGTTGCTATGCATCACCATGATCTTGCGTGTGCGTAGGAAACTTTTTTGAAATTACTACGTTCCCCAACAGCCCCCTACCCCCGTATATAAAGTAGCAAGGGGGGAGAGGCGGTCGGCCAAGGAGGGCGTGCCAAGGGGGGAGTCCTACTCCCACCGGGAGTAGGACTCCTCCTTTCCTTGTTGGAGTAGGAGAAGGGAAGGAAGGGAGAGAGGAGGAGAAGGAAAAAGGGGGGCTCCGCCCCCCTCCTTGTCCAATTCGGACTAGAGGGGAAGGGGGCACGCGACTGCCCTAGCCGCCCCCCCTCTTCTCCCACTAAGGCCCATTAGGCCCAATATACTCCCCGGGGGGTTCCGGTAACCCCGGTACTCCGGTAAATGTCCGAAACCTCCCGAAACACTTCGGGTGTCCGAACATATTCATCCAATATATCGATCTTTACGTCTCGACCATTTCGAGACTCCTCGTCATGTCCGTGATCATATTCGGGACTCCGAACTACCTTCGGTACATCAAAATACAAAAACTCATAATACCGATTGTCACCAAACTTTAAGCGTGCGAACCCTACGAGTTCGAAAACTATGTAGACAAAACCGAGACCCGTCTCCTGTCAATAACCAATAGCGGAACCTGGATGCTCATATTGGCTCCCACATATTCTACGATGATCTTTATCGGTCAAATCGCATAACAACATACGTTGTTCCCTTTGTCACCGGTATGTTACTTGCCCGAGATTCGATCGTCGGTATCTCAATACCTAGTTCAATCTCGTTACCGGCAAGTCTCTTTACTCGTTATGTAATGCATCATCCCGCAACTAACTCATTAGTCACATTGCTTGCAAGGCTTATAGTGATGTGCATTACCGAGAGGGCCCAGAGATACCTCTCCGACAATCGGAGTGACAAATCCTAATCTCGAAATATGCCAACTGAACAAGTACCTTCGGAGACACCTGAGGAGCACCTTTAAAATCACCCAATTACGTTGTGACGTTTGGTAACACACAAAGTGTTCCTCCGGTAAACGGGAGTTGCATAATCTCATAGTCATAGGAACATGTATAAGTCATGAAGAAAGCAATAGCAACATACTAAATGGTCCAGTGCTAAGCTAACGGAATGGGTCAAGTCAATCACATCATTCTCCTAATGATGTGATCCCATTGATCAAATGACAACTCATGTCTATGACTAGGAAACTCAACCATCTTTGATCAATGAGCTAGTCAAGTAGAAGCATACTAGTGACACTATGTTTGTCTATGTATTCACACATGTATTATGTTTCCGGTTAATACAATTCTAGCATGAATAATAAACATTTATCATGATATGAGGAAATAAATAGTAACTTTATTATTGCCTCTAGGGCATATTTCCTTCAATACTTGGACATTGGGAGTTACTTTTGAGGGAATTTAGGCAAATTATTTGTGACACAGAATTCCATCTATATTGTATAGGCGATCCGCACTATCAGCAATTACTCATCTTTCTCTACCCTCTAGTTTATCCATGTCATCAACATATCTACTTCAAATTATAATTCATGATTCTCTCTTACTATCACTACTAGGGAAAAGCCTAGCAGCAGCGCGGGTTTGGGCACCCTCAGTAGCGCGGGTACCGGCGCTACTAATAAGCGCTTCTGACTAACGTGTAGCGATGGCGGCGTCTTGACACGCCATCGCTACTACACAATTGCTGCAGCGGTTTTGGTAAGAGCGCTACTGGTATTAGCTGCAGCGCTGTTTGGTTGTAAGCGCTACTGGTAAGCCGGCGCTACTGCTAAATCCCCCCCTCGCTACTACTAGTTTTATTAGTTTTTTTCCCTGCAGATTTGTTTTTATTTGTTTTGCATTTTAATAGGCTTTATACAATAATCTTTAGCATATCATCCACATACAAATGATAGCATATACATACAATTAGTCTCATCAAATCATGTCATCATCATAATCATCATCCAACACAAAGTGGTCTCGATCTCGTCATCAATCTCGAAAATAGCGATACAAGTCTCGATTACTTGCAAATACATCGTCATCCATCTAAACAATGATATACATGAGAATAGCTATCACTTTGAGTACATGAGTTCGTATCCTCTCTCGCATTAGCGTGAACCTAAACTAAATCTTGCGTGTCGCTCGAAACCGAAAACCGGTACACCTAGGCCTTTCACTCCGGCCACTTGTCATATATATACTCTGGCGTAGCACTTCTTCGCCATTTATGATCTATGCACCTGCATCGTCACATGAGTCGATGATATGCAACATATATAGTTGAGCAACACAAAGAGACAGACTTGGCAAAAATAGAAACAACATATCATAAGCATAAATAACAAAGTTCATCGTACCCAAATGACCTAACTAGAGTGATTTTAAGCTAGTCGAGGAGGACGGTTTAATTACATCACAAATAAAGTTTCACCGTGCATAACTCAAAGTTTTGTCATAAAAGAAACTATGGACTAAGCGGACACATTGTCATATATCGACAATCACTCCAAAGCATGTCGTGCCATCCATCCAAGTCGGGAGATAGTCATCGAGCTTTGTGAAAGGCTTCATGTCGAGACGCTGAGAGGCTATCCATGTTGGACGTCTTCCGCGACATTTGTCCTTACGCATGGAACATCCCTGTTTTTCCGACGACCTCATTCATGATGATTTGGGCAAGTTCGCTGGATGTTATAGAACTCAGCTCAAGTCGATGATCCTCAATATCTCCTATGTCCTTTGCCCATTGCAGAATATGGGCATCGCTAGATCTAGGTGCCATGTGAAGGTTACGGTGATCCCGTCGGTACTCAAAGCATGTGGTGTAGGACATAGAATCCATCATTAAGAGAATCGTTCGGTTCTTTGGATGCAGCGAAGTCGGTCTTATGGCTGAAGGCGTGCTGCCGCCCTTTTCTTCTTGTCCCTAACATCTCCACCTTGCTTGGTAGTAAAACATAGCACCGTCGAGAACATCTTTGATGTGGGTGTAATCCTTTTGTGAATGTTCTTGACGAGTCCAAGTAAAGGCGTGGGAGAATCGGGGTAGAGGATGATGAGGACGGCGCGCCCTTGCACTGCATAAAATAAGTACACCTCAAATTAATTAGCCTCCACCGTGCAAATGAATTATTGAAATCGAAGGAAGGATAGCAGCGGATGACTTACGGGATGATAAGGCACGAGAATCGCCTCCTTGTCCTTATTGGCGAGCATGAAACCGGCGATGTAATCCCTCGGCGTATTCACGATGCTGTGCACAGACTCCCAAGAAGGCCTCGTGCATGTAGTACGGGTCAGCGACACAGATATGAGCTATCTGCTCAACCCCAATGATGTAGCTCATGTGCAAGGCATAAAGGCGGACAAAAGTAAAATCCAGCTTCTTCACGTGAAACATGTCGAATATGTAATCGAATCGGAGGAAGAACTTATCGCGGGAAGCCATTGACGTCGACATTTGCTGCGGAACATTAACCACGTAGAGTGGGTATCCTGGATCTTCGGCGATGAGGCCTTTCTCTACCTGCAGCACATCGTCATGAAGTCTCCTCGGATCGCGAATCTGGCCCGTAGCGCTGTTTCAGGTAGGATTGGTTTACCGGGGATATGCCATTTATCCGCATCGGGGATATCTACACGGTCCCGAAGCCGAGGCTGCTGAGGCGGCTGGATCATAGAATCAGCTTTTTTGCCTTTCCTCGCTCTCTTCCTAGGCTTCTTTACCACGGATGGTCGTCAATAACAGCGTTGAGGCGGTAATTGAGCCTCGACTCATGATGCTCAAACCAGGAGGCGCCAAGTATAGACATCTTGTTCAGCGCCATCGTCATCCTCATCCTCATCCATGGCGGCGTCATCAGCCTCTAATGGAGCCACACTGCTTACCCGTCCGCTATCACCCAACCCGACACCCGGCGCTAATTGGGTAGGTGGGGTGTTGATGTTCATACCTTCTTTGAGGCTGCGTGCTCGTGGGTGTGCTCCGACCGCCTCGCACGAAGCAGACTCTTTGGCCACAACAGGACCCACCCATTGCAACAATCACCAAGCCGCCCTGGGTCTCGTCGTCATCCCCACTAGTATTAGAGGAGCAAATTTCGTGGCCCGGTTTGACATCGCCACGGAAACCTTGAAGGCGTTCGGGGTATCGGCGGCTGTGGAACAATGGTTCCTTCGGCTCCATTATCGTCCCCTTCCCCGTCCACCTTACATTCGCCGATGGTGTACAATATGGTGCGCGGGTTTCGTCGACCTGCAAATAAAAGTCTGCGACGTGAGACATCCGAAAGGCAACGCAGCGGGATTATACATTTATATTGAAGGGGCGGTGTGGAAGATACCATGAGGCGTCGAGCTCAGCTAAAGAGGAGGCACCACCGAGCACGTCCGGTGCGGCGGTAGTCTTGATAGCAGTCTTGAGGAGCAGTGCGGGAGCGGTGCGGGGAGCAGTCACGAGGAGCGGTCGCGGGGAGCAGTGCGGGAGCATGTGCTGCCAAGAAGTCGACAAGGGAAAGTCCTCTGCATTTTTTTGGATTTTCCCTTGTCCAAATGTGAGCGCCCGTCACCAAGGAAGTAGATAAATCTGCAACCGCTTTGTTTTGCGGCAGCTATCGCTATTGCGATGTTGTCTGCGATGATTTCTTCTCAACCGCAATCTCAACCTTCTTGTCGATGCTTTCTTCAGTTAACCTCCGTCTTTCCTTTCTCTCCTCCGTGGTCTCACGGTAGTACTTCTTCCACGTGGCGCCGTCTCCGACACCGTGCACGCGTCCATACGACGGTCGAGTGTCCACGGTTGTCGTTTCAATATGTTCAACGCCCGGTTGAATGGAGTGTCCCACTTGGGCCTCGCCAATGCCTCAGACGGCGAGTCGCTTTCGGCCGCAATCCGGTGTTGCTCTCTCTGCAAAAGGCACAAGGATCGTTTACAAATATGACTAACGTGTGCAGTCGAATTGATCAGAAACTAAAATTACCAGTAGTCTCATGAACTCCGTAATGACCGGTGTTGTCTCATAAACCTTCTTGATGGGTCCCAGCGGTGGCGGGCCCTCGGGGCGTCACGCTCCTGCGGGGCGGTGAAATCCGCCAAAGTGCAGGATGCCCGGACTCGCGGCTTCGCGTCCTCCTTGGCCCATTTGGACCTCTTTCCGCCGTAACCACGGCTTCCGAAGTGGTGGGTCCCAATGTTCCTCTTTGAAGCCCCTTCATGTACTTAGACTTTTCTTTGGCAGCCGGCCTCGCAAGCCTCCTTGAATATTTGAAACTGCTCTTCCGTGATTGTCGGACTTTCCTTTACAATCTCGGAGTAGGGTTCCGTCGTTGATCTTTGCTTTCACTCGATTTTTCCAGCGCCAACGCGTTGCTAAACTTGGTCATGGCGTGTTTGTTTATCTTCTTCATTGCGGGTCATTATGCGGATCTTCACAATCCTTCTCATTCGGCCGGGAACAAGAATATCTGGTGAAACTTCTTTAGGAGGAGCTCCTCATATTTTCTATCTTCTTTAGATTCTCATCGTTGATGGTGGCGGTTGTCCGTATGATGCAGCCTATTTGATTGCCGTATGCACGCTGCTTCCTCGGCGCCTTTGGCTCAAAATTGCCGTTGTCCACCTCCGTGACCACCAGTCTAGTAGTCCTGAGTTTGTTAGGAAGCCGTTGCCTCTTCGCTTTCGGTGCTACACGGATCCGCTCCCGAGGCAGCACCGGTCTCGGCGCCGGTCTCGATGCGGTCTGAATCTCAGCGCGGTGTCGATCAAAGACCGGTCTGCGTATCGGTCTCGGCACCGGTCTGCGTGTCGGTCTCGATCCCGATGCGGGCCCAGCAACAACATCTGTTGATCGTCGGTAAAGCTAAAAATTAAATGCGCCGCCCGGTGAGCGTCGTCGCATAATCACCGAACCCCTGTCCTTCATCGTTGCTAGCCATGTTTCCTATGATTAAATCTAGTCAATTAATTCTAGACCTAATAAAATGAATAATGACATAAAAGGACTATTGTTTTGAAGGAATGTTGACTCCTTCTTGGTGCGGCAAATCCGGGCACTCGATATGTCCTAGTTTGTAGCACAAGTCATGCGAAATTCACGGAAATTTGGCATGACCTTTAACTAAAAAGTGGACAAATCGAGAACCTGAAATTTGCTTTAGGAGAAATGAATCAACATTCCGCAAAACATAAACCACTCAACATCATTCACAGAAACAACAAAGCCACCACTTGGGCACAATCGAACAACTTCAATGAAAAGATATGACATGACCACTTCAATGAAAAATAAAATTTGCCTAAATTCTTTTCCTTGAAAAATAGTGGTCTTTTGAAAAATCAAAACCTTTGCCAATCTACTTAACCTAGCTTCTTAATCCAACGAACCTAATTAACCTACTTATTTAACCTAGTTGGTTAATCTTGTTTACCTAGATAATTAACCCTAATTAAACTAGTTAGCGCAGCTAGTTCTCTGTCAAAGCCTAAAATAAATTTCTGCACTAATTAACAGGATAATTAACCTAATTAAACTAGTTAACCTGACTAGTTCTCTGTCATAGCCCTAACTAAGTTTTTGCACTAACCTAGATAATTAACCTAATTAAACTAGTTAACCTAACTACTTCTCTGTCAATGCCCTAACTAAATTTTTGCCCTAAAACCTAGATAATTAACCTAATTAAAAACTAGCTAACCTATGCATGAGAGAGAGAGGAGGTGGGGGCTTCTGAGATGATGGCTCGGTGGTGGCGGCGGAGGCGGTGTGGTGAGGAGGCAGAGGCGTCTCGGTGGCGAGGAGGCGGCGTCTCGAGGCGGCGAGAAAGGTGGCGTCGGCGGCGGCTCGGTGGCGTTACGAGGCAGCAGCTCCGTGGCGTTAGGCGGCTCGTGTGTCGTCGGCAAGCGGCTGCAACTCTGGCGGCGTCGTCGGCGGGCGGCGTGGGGCGACGAATCGGGGAGGCGGCCTTGTGGGTGGGGTTTGAGGATTTGGGGAAGTGGTGGCGGGCGGAAGCGGTTTTTGGCTATGTCAAACTTAGCGGTAGCGCGTTTTGCAAAAGCAGCGCTATAGCTAACTTAGCTAAGCGCTTTTTAAACGCGCTGCTGCTATAGCTAATTTCCTATTCTGTTTCTATAGCGGGGTCTAGGGCACGCGCTGCAGCTACATTAGCTATAAGCGTCTTTGGAACAAACGCTGCTGCTATGCCTTCCTCCGATTTTTCACTTTTTCGTTTATTTTGCTTTACATTTTATTTTCCCTTTCTCCTTTTCTATTTCTTTCATTTTCATTTAAATTTCTATTTGTTTATCATCTTATTTTATTTTTGTTAGTAGTAGCGCTCTTGACGGAAGCAGCGCTAAGCTGTGATGTAGCGATGGCGCGTTCCTCTAAGATCGCTACTGCTATCGTAACCTAACATTCTACCAATGGAAATTTTAGTAGTAGCGCTTTTTGGTCAACGGGCGCTACTGCTAAGTCTGTGCCTGTAGCGCGGTTTCTGGTAGCTCGCTACTGCTAAATAGCACTAGCGCTGTTTTTTGAACCGCGCTGCTGCTAAGATTCTGTGTATAGCCTTTTCCCTAGTAGTGTATATTTATGTTGCTTAATATGTAAATTGAGGCATTCATATCGCGTGTATCGTTGTTCTAGGAGAGATACATCAGTATGCATGCCATGTACCTACCAACTGGTACAGCCAAATCTTTGAAATTGGTTGAGATAATTTGCACAGCCTTAGCCAGTAGTTCGATATTCGTACATCAGTACAGATCGAGGAGCTATATAATAAAGCAACAGAAAGTTATCAAGCAAGAAAGGAGAGAAACATTTCTGGATTCATGTGTATCAGGCTATCAGCATCAGTCCATGCATATTGAGCTAAGGTAGCGTGTTAGGACTGAGAGGCTTCGGTAATCTGGTGACATGATATATCGCATAGCGCAGTGCTTCAACCGATGACTCTTGTAGTTTCAACAACCCGAGATGCAGCAGTGACTAGCGATTCACCACTAGCGGACTGTCTTCAACACATTGCTAAAGAAAAGTAAGAAATGCATGTGAGGTGCCAACGGCTAGACATTTTTTGTCTGGTGAATTTTGTTCACTCTGCCGTCTGGGTGCAATCCACGCTCGCAAGTCATATCACACTACCACCTGCTAGCAACCGGCGTCTCGTCTCGGTTTTCTCTTGATGTTGTGGTTGCACACACCTTGCAGGCCCTTGTGCCACGACAAGTAAGAATGGTGATTTATCCCAGTCTCATTCTTATGAGATTATACGACATCCAGTACATGTCTGTGTTTATTGACACTCATGGGATTAGATGCCTCACTTTTGTAACAGCCTATCTCACTTGCCATGTACTCACACTTCTTTAACAGATCTTGCCACAATTGTGCCGATCAATTAGTTTCGTCATTCTGTTTCTTGCTTGCCATGCATAAATTTCTTGGGAAATAGATGTCAAAATCCGACGGTAGAGTCGCGGAGACATCTCTCTACCCATCGGCAATCAAAGTTCAAATCCAGTTGCTCGCATGCATCTACACGCTAGCTCATGTGTTTAGTAGGATCTTAGTGAGTTTGGCCCTTGGCCGATTTATCTTTCACTGTCATTCTAGGGACCCATTAGGAGATGCGATCCATGTTTTTTTAACACAGTACAATCGCAGTTCAATGTGTGTATAGTGGTCAAGTGGCGTGTGTATGCGCGTATTAAACATCATCAGAAAAATATTAAGCAAACAGTTCTTTGCCACAAACATGAGACGGGACTGGCGTGAAAAAACAAAAAACGTAAAAACAATATGTGTTTTTTGGGCCCCCATTGTTGTGGCCAGATCCACCTTAGGACACTGGACCATGTCCCATGAGCCTCGTCACATTCCAAGTCCGAAATGTTAGGCTCAGCCCAAATCACTGGTGCCCACACCATTATTGCTACAGACAATGGTCTTGTGACTTGTGATCATGTGCAGTGGAGTGGACAACTGTCTTGTGAATTGTGATCATGTGCAAAGGTGGTCGACAATTCTGCAGCTAAAACGGGCAACCACATGCTGCCCAGATCACACTTTCCCAGCAAAATTGGCATCATGCATGCATCCAAAAAAATATGAAGCCAAACTGGCAGCAGCAGAGTTGATCAGCACGGTACATTACTTTGGTCTGTAACTTCACTGTTAATAATCTCCACATAGAAGATTGGTGCTTAACCAGTACTATGTGACTGGCCTTTAACCCCACTATAATATAAATCTCCAAGGAAGATTGATGCTAAAAAGACAAACATCACCACAACATCCATACACCAGGGGAGAAAACCTAACATATGCTACAGAATTCGGAGCTCAAGAGACACCAGTCAGAGAGATCATGACCCCAAATCCATTCCCCTACACCACTAACACCCTTCCATTAGCTTCTCTAGGCATAGCAAACTGCATTTAACTATGATGGCTCACCTGGGATAATGCATCACCCAGTTGACATGATTCATTTCATCCAGAGGACGACTAGGGTCTAGGAGTCGCTAGTAAGATCGCCGTCCTCATTGTCGCCGATTGCATCTGCTTCCTTCACCTCCTGAATCATCTTGAGGACTTGCCAGGCAGTTGGCCGACTCTCCGGCGACGACCGGACGCAGGCAGACGCAATGTCGACGATCATCGAGAGGCGCTCTCTGTCCACTCCTTCGTCTTCCCTCCCTGACAGCGCATACGTCTGGAGATTGGTTGCCGCCAGGACCGAGTGCTCGAGCGGTGCCTTGCCGCTGAGGAGCTCAAGGAGAAGGATGCCGAAAGCATAGACGTCTGATTTGGGTGTGAGCCTTCTGTTGGACTTCATGTTTTCTGGTGCTCTGTATGCAGCGTCGTCTTTGACTTCTGCTGATTCCAGAAGGAATGACAGGCAGTTGTCGGTGAGGCAAGCCTCAAAGTCTGAACCAAGCAGCACATTGGAGGACTTGATGTTTCCATGAACAAGCCGAGATGCCTGATGAATGTAGGCAAGGCCCTGTGCAACATCTTCTGCTATCTTCAGGCATGAAGTCCAGTGCAGCGGTTTTCCACGGGACGATCTTGAACCTGCAACCGATTTGAGCTTGTCAAGCTAATAACAGTGAAGCACCAGCAGCAAAAGGTTCTAGTGCTATTAGAGTATCCGATGAATGTATAAAGGCTATGTTGATATCTTGATATGCACCAACTTGTGGAAAGTTCTGTATAGCATGCTTACAAGATACTATGTCATTTGGCTGGAGTAAAGATAGACAGCACATACAGTCGAACATAACCAACATATCAAACGAATAAGCTCGCTATCACTGCATTCTGAAAGGCTCACATCAATTTCTACTTAAGAAAAGGAAAACTCAAAATAGTGTACAGTGTTGATCCCAACAACCAGCTCACACACATGAAGTATGTACTGTGTTGTACTGTTGTTCCCAACAACCAGCATTGTGGGGGATCAAACTCATCAAATTTACATACTTCTGTCGGATCCAAATCGAATGGTACTTCTACGATCTCATACATTATTACACAATTTATCATCCCAAAACTGCAATTATAAAGCAATCGTAACAATATGCTCTTGCTGGTGATACGAAGTTCAGTTTAAAAAAACTGTAAAACATCACATGAGCAGTTACCGGTTGCTATGTGCCAATCACGTGTTCTTCCAATTTCCAATTTCCCTTTCTCAAACAAAGGTCGGCAATAATTACAAATCTTTCTCTTTGTTGTCACCTTGATAATTTTATTCATGGCTTCCTTTTCATGAATCTACATTGTTGTTTGATCCAGAACAGCGATCACATGTTACTGGCTTACTGCGAGGGGTCCGTTCCAGACAAAGGATGAGACCCTACTAATGTTCAATCCCACAAGACGTGGTCGCGTGCTAGATTGGTGATCACTCAATGTACATCTGCTTGCTTTGTTTATTGACTTCAAGCAGAAAAAGCACTAGCAATCAACCCATACAGCAGAAAGTACTGCACACATCGTTCCACCCAAGGTACACTCATTCTGCTGGCAGAATTTCACGTGCTAAGTCTCTGAATTTCAATTAGTTCCCATGTTAGGATAATAATGTATAGTGTCGAAAGTTAAAGTTGGCCTAGCCCACTCTACTGATAATTATCCACTAGAGTTGCAGATTCAAGTATAATGGCAGCAATCAGAAGTGTTCCTAGCACTAAGTGTTAATTGCAAGACAAGAATCTACTCTAAGGAGCAACGGGTCGAGCAATGGAGCTTACCGTGGATGAGAGAATGGAGGCTGCCGTTGGGCTGGTAGTCGTACACCAGCAGCCGCTCCTCCTTGGCCTGGAAGAAGGACCGCAGCGGCACGAGGTTCGGATGCCGCAGCCGTCCAATCACATCCATGTTCTGCTCGAAGGTCTCTGCCTCCGAGGCCGCCGGGCCGATCTTGGCCGCGTCCAGCCTCTTGACGATGACGACGAGCCGGCCGTCGAGCACCGCCTTGTACGTCGTCCCCACGCTCCCGCGGCCGAGCACCTCCGCCGACGCGCGCATCAGCTGCTCCAGACTGTAGCTGGTGGCCTCGCCCGCGCAGAACGTTAGGCAGCCGCTCCGCCCCAGCCGGCGAGCCTTCTCCTCCGGCATCATCATCGCCGTCGCCTCCTCGTCCGGCACGCACTCCACATAGCCAATGTCGGCGTTGTCCATCTCCCTGCTGAGCTGCGAGGCGGCCGCGCTCTTCTTGGGGCTCGGGTACGCCGCCGTGCTCGGCCGCCTACGCTTCTTGCCCCTCGTTGCGGCAACTATGGCGCAAACGAGAAGCACGGCCAGGACGGCTGCCAAAGCAATCGCGACAGTCATTGCCGTCTTCTTCTTCACTTTGTGCGCCCGTGGTGCCGACGAGCCCGGTAAGCCCTGGCGCTGCGGGCCAACGCCAGTGGCACCGGCGCTCTGCGCGGGGGGAGTGGCGGAGCCGCTGCTGCCGTCGCCGGGGAAGAAAACGAGGGGGGAGCCGCTGCACTCGCGGCGGACGACCTCGCCGCAGAGGCCGGGATTCCCAGCGAACGCGTCGGCGCCCATGAGCGCCATGGAGGCGGTGACGGGCACGGGGCCGGAGAAGTCGTTGTACGAGACATTCAGCAGCTTGAGCGACGACTGGTTCCACGCCGGGACGGAGCCGTTGAAGTGGTTGGAGTCGAGGCGCAGGGCCGTGAGATGCGGGAACGCGGCCTCGATGCCGGGCGGGAGCGCGCCGGAGAACCTGTTCCCGGAGAGGTCGATGGAGCGGAGGCGGCGCAGCGAGGCGAGCGAGGCCGGGAACGGGCCGGAGAAGCGGTTGCCGGCGAGGAAGAGCGCCTTGAGGTTGCCGAGCGCGGAGAGGTCGGGGACGGGCCCGTGGAGCGCGTTGGACTTGAGGCTGAGCACGCGCAGCCCGGCGAGGCCCGAGAGCGTGTCCGGCGGGAAGGTGCCGTTGAGGCCGGCCTGCTCGAGCACGAGGTGCGTGATCCCCGCCGCGCCGCCGCAGGTCACGCCCGGGTGCGCGCAGGGGGTGGAGGCGAGGGGGAACCGCAGGTGCGCCGTCGGGTCGGCCTTGGCGAGGAAGGCCGCCAGCAGCGCCCCCTCGGCCGGCGGGGCCGAGGCCAGCGCGGCGGACGGCGGCGCCGCGGGCTTCGTCGGCTGGGAGTGCGACGCGCCGGCGCCGGCGCCCGCCCCTTTCGTGGGCAGCGTGGGCTGGGAGTGCGACGCGGCGGGCGGGACGGCGGCGGACGCGGTGGCGACGGCGGCGGCGGCGAGGAGGAGGAGGAGGGGGAGGGCCGGCGCCGGCATTTTCGGGGTTCGTTTGGGGGTTTTCGGGGTGGGGAGGTGGTGGATTTCAGGGGAGCGGCGCCATGGAGTGCGGGCTGCGTGCAGTGCGCGGTGGAGTGGAGTGGAGTGGAGTGACGAGGTGTGGGTGTGGGTGGGTGTGACTCCAGTCCCGAGCGAGGGGTCAGAGGGGCGGTCGCCGTGGCGTGGCCCGTGGCACGTGGTGTTGAGTGCTTGTATCCTTGGGAATAAACGTACGGAACACAATAAAATCGCTTGCTTTGGAGTTTAAACGCAGTCACGCAGGTGGCTAAACTACACGCCAGGGGCACTGTAGAAAGTACTCCTAGTAACGTGGTGGAATCATCGATGAGGGAGAGGTAATTGATCAGATCGGTTTATTTTCACGTGATGCAAGGTGGGTTAAGAGTACATCTGTCGCTTGTATCTGAGCGCGTCACCGCCACCAACATTCTACGGTACTAGTATATCTACCTGCTGCGCCCGGGCGCTGGCAGTGCTGTGCGAGTACATGTACATCCAACGACCGAGTGAGTGTCATGGCCGGCACGGCGAGGCAAATTTGACAAATCTGACCTATAGGCGAAATCAAATCATAGAATGAACTATCTGTGAAACTATTTCACGCGGCTGACCTTTTTGTGTGACGCCCGACACGACGGCGCCACACTACACCATGCAACGCCTTAGAGATAGGCGCTACACGGCCAGCATCGCACCCATCTGTTCGAAAATTACTAAGGCGATTGTGCGGCACCGAGAGCTAGCGCCACACTATCTGATCTGTAGCCTTAGCTCGGCGTTACGCAGTGCAGCGCTTAGCTCTGGGCGTCAGACTAGTCTGTGTACCGAGAGCTAAGCGCCACACGGTCAACCGCGTGAAATAGTTTCACGGACAGTTCATTTTGTGATTTGATTTCGTTTATAGGTCAAATCTGTTAAATTTGCCGCACGGCGAGCGTTTGAAAAATAGCCGTTGATGATGCTGGCTGGTTAACCGTTAGCGTTTGTGAGCTTTACTACAGTATACTGGCCCGTGGGTGGGGTCAGTCAGCCTGCTTCTCCCACCTACTGCCCCTCGTGGTAAAACACATCGGTGTACAGCACAGCACAGCACAGCAGTAGACACTTTCGTCGGCAGGCGGCGAGTGGCTGCTTTCAATTGGTGTCCCCTTGTGCCATGCGTGATCGATCGGTGGCCCATACGTTTCCGTTCTGGGCCGCGCGGTTTGTCCACGGTGCCGCCACGTCGTCGTCACCGAGCTCGGAGGAGGCCTGACGCCGACGGCCATCCATGGGACGGACGGAGGGAGGGAGGGAGCCCAGGTGTGGTGCGGCGTGGTACGGGAACAGTAAAACCGCGACGGGTGCGGGAACCGAGGACGGGTGGTGGTACGACCGGTGAAGTGTAAAGCGATGCTCATGGCCTGGCCTGACCTGACCGGCAGTCCTTGCGGCCACCATGGAAAGAAGCGTCGCGTCACGTGTGCTGCCGATCCCAGATTGGGGTGCATGCCGCCCGGCCCGGGCCCGCACCGTCAGCGAGTGGTGCCCGTCGCGGCGTGCCGTTTTCTATTTATCTGGATCTTGGTTTGGCACGAGAGCTAGCGCTGTTTTTATCGGAACTTTTTGGGTTTTGGTTTCTACCTTTTGGATTAGTACCGAGAGCCCCGAGATCGCAGCGTGTTTTTGTCACCCACCGTGTCAGGCATCGGGGCCCGCATACGTCCCATGATTCAAATTCGAAAACATGTGACACTTCCATGTTCCATCCATGATCGTCGCTAGCAAAAGAGCCCGTGCGTTGCAACGGGAGAGAAAACATAACATACGCTCTTAACCCAATAACCATCACTCAAGACCACATGCCATCTTTTTTATTTTTGCGAGGCATCATATTTGTGTTGCCACTTATTCTCCTATATGGTTATATTGGGGTGTTTATTTGCAATCCGGATTGCCGTCGGTATGAAAGAAAAATGGATCTTGCACTATAAATTATAAGTTTGCTTTGAAAACAATGTTTTAAAAATATTTAACAGGTAAAATTCATAGCATATTTAGATTCCACATATTTTTCTAATAAAATTTTATATATAATATGTTCAAACCGAAGTTACGGTTTAAAAGATACGGATAATTTAGAAAATCATTTGTTTGACTTAAATATATTCCAAAATAATATTTAAAATATTTAATAGGTAAAAATAATCTCATATTCATATTCTACATATTTTTCTAATCAAATTTCATATATAACATGTTCAAATCAGAGTTACGGTTTAAAAGATATGGATGATTTAAAAAAGCATTTGTTTGACTTAGATATGATCCGCAGATCAATTACCTAAAACATCAGGGGGTTTCGAAAAATGTAAAATAACTGTTCGGGTGTGACTTAAATCCAGACTGCGGGTTGATTTCATCAAAACACAGGGACTTTTTTGAAAAATACCATGACGGACCGCCGAAACCCAATTTGCTCGGGAGTATTAGGTAAAGATGGTTAGACAAAGACAGGCGGTACAGGGACAGGTCACGCCCGTATTTTGGCTTCATGCTACTGCTACTAGTATAATTGCCAAGCAAAGCGTAAGTTCTTTTTTATTTTGGCGGGAAGCAAACTTAAGTTCTGATCAACTTTAAAAGGATTGGAATATCTTCGAGTGCCCATAGGGATAAATAGACGTAACACAGTTGCTTATTATGCCGGGCGAAGAGGTCTCGCCGTGTGATTAAATCTGACAGTAGCTGCTGTTACACCAAGAGAGCCGTCACTGTTTGTCCCTAACGCATGCATGTGACGAAACAATGACCACTTTGGAGCTTTATTAAACTTCTGTTTTTTCTTCATGGGAGCTTCAATTATGAGGGTGCAGGCTGCAGAATAAGTCGTGCTATTAGGCGCGCTATGCACTGGCGGTCAAGCCACCGAAAACGCATCTCCCCCGTCCTTTTGAGACGGCCCATTCGCAGGGCAGAACGCATCCGAAATAATTTAGGATTAAAAAAGTTTGAAATTTTGAAAAATGTGAAACTTGAAAAATTGTTTGTCGATCAAAAACAATGTTCATGATTTAAAAAAAAGTTCGCATATTGGGAAAAAAATCATGAATTTGAAAAAATATTTGAGAATTCAAAAAATGTTCACAAAAAGCAAAGAGAATTGTGAGTTAAACAAAAAGTTCTGCGATTCAAAAAGATTTAGCTGATTCAAAAATGTTCATTAATTTCTAAATATGTTCATAAAAAAGTTTCTGTAAATTTTTTAAATGTCAAATTCAAAATTGTACGCCCAATTCAATAAAAAGTGCACAAAATTGTCAAAACAAAGTTGTGAATTAAAAAAGTGTTCATAACTTAGTAATAAAAGATCACAAATTCAAAAAAAAATGTTCACAAATTTGAGATAATTATCGCCAAAAATGAAAAAAGGAAAGGAAAATGAGCAGGAAATATAACATGAAAAAGAAAAGAAATAACGAAAATGAAAGAGCAAAAAACACCCAAAAGGATAAAATGGTTGGGAAGGACCACAAATAGAAAAGGTGCCAATTGGGCCGGCCTGAAATGTGTAGAGAGGGTGAGGTTACGCGTCAGGTCGCTAACCAGGGACGCCCCTATATCTCGCTTACAGTGAGACGTAGGGAAGTCTCATGTCAAGCCGAGCGCTAGATGGACTGGCCTAGGCACGCGTGAGGCCACAACCTAATTTGTTTTTTCTTTTTTCACTTTTCTGTTTTGTTTTTAAATTTATTTTTTCCTTTTATTTATACTTCCAATTATTCTAAATAATTATATTACAAAAATATTTCATAAAACCATTAAGAAAATAATAATCAATCAGTTGAAAAATGTTGAATGTGTATAGAGAAAACCTTTGTCATGTATGCGAAAAATGTATACAAAAATATTCAGTGTGTGTGAAAAAAGTTGAACATGTATTAAAAAATGCTAATCCAAGCATTTGAAAAGAAAATATTAAACAATTATTTAAAATATGTTAATCAAGCATTTGAAAAATATTAAAGGCGTATAAAAATGTTGACTATGTATTAAAAAATGTTAATGAATGGTTTTCATGATCAATATTCTGTTGTTGTAAATAAAATCTTCAACCACTATATAATTCGATGGGCTATCCAATTCATTAATTTGTGTTACAAAGCTAAATCACCATAATAAGAAGTTACACTAATCCTAAAATAGTGGATATGCCCTTTAAATCTGGAAATTATATAAACCACATGTCGAAGCCAATCAACCACTCATACATAATATCTCATAAATTACCCCAATCCAGCAATTGAACTTGAAGAAGTGACTAGCATAAATATTGACCAACATGAGTTATCAGTTGTCTATACTACAATATGAAATTAATCAATTATCATCTCTATGTTGCCGGCGAACAAAAACCAACCAGGTCTCACCTATCAACCAAACTGAAATGACAAAACTTTAATTTGTTGTATAATTGTATCAGTACTCAAATCATGCAACAGAATAATTCTACATGACCAACAATCGAATATACCTAGATCTGGGCCGTGAGGTAGATGAGGTTGCCCAACTAGGGCTCCCCGTCCAGGCCGGGAGGCTTCATCCTAGTCCCGCAGTAGCCCGCCAACAGTGAGAACGACACCTAAATGCGCAACCACCACTTTGCTCCCGGAGAACATGTATGGCTAGAGCAAGTAGTGGACATAGAGGTGAGGTGAGCTCGCCACATGGCTAGAGTCGCACACATTGAGGACTGGGGAGGTGGGATGGCGCCGAATTGATAGTTGGCGGGTGGCAGCCATGACGAAGAAGGACAACTCCGCTCTTATTCTTTAGTGAACAGGAGGTACGAGAGGGGATTCGGGTGGGGGCGAACTGGCGAAGTAGTAGATGTGTGAGGCAGATGCGCGGCTACATCCTACCGGTAAGGGCTCAATAGCGTCGATGTAGGGAGATAATGGAATAAAGGGAATGAAATGAATAAAATTCCTAGCGAAAATATCACTCGAATTGTTTTGAGAGGAACCGCTTGATTTGTGTTGAATTTTTTATACCATGCCCCTTAGGCCTTCATATAATACACACTATGGGGTTATATAGCATCCGATCTGGACGGTCAATCTGGTCCGAAGGACGACCCATATTCAGTTGAGGCATCATAAAAGGACTCATCCTAGAAAGACTGTGTAGACGAAAGATCGTTGTTGTTTCTTTTCTCGCGCCATGTCAGGCACGGGCCACATCATCGGGACTCAAATCGTGTGGTACTCAAATCTGAAAACTATGATGAATCTAGGAGAATTCTGATTTGGACAGGACCGGGCAGACATGTCTCGGCCGTACCTTGGGGAAGCGACTTGCTCTTCTGTCTTAAGCCACGGCGACTCTGCAGCAGAGTGTACTACTCCCCCCGTTTTTTTGGGGGAGGGGGAAATACTCCCTCCGTTTACTTTTATAAGACCTTAAAACATTTCAGACAATGTGCAAAACAGCCTATTTTATGTTGTTTGAAACGACTTACAAAAATGAACGGAGGGAGTAGCATAAGCTGCCGAGACGTCTTGGCAACGGCCAGTAGGTGACACGGACGATGGCCATCCTTTTCATTGCCGGACTGTTCATAAGGATGACGTAGCCCATCCAGTTGCTTAATTCTTGTGCGAAAGAGGTATCAGCGTATGCTAAAATCTGAAGATGCTGCTGTTAGACCAGGAGAGCCGTCACCATCCTTAGCGCATGTGATGGAACAGCGATGCACAATGGTTTGATACGGGTCTCCGTTGCGTGCACAAGCAGCACGGCTGCTGCCGCAAACTTTGAATAAACAATTGGATTTTGTTTTAGACAGAAGAATAAAAAAATTATTAGATTAAAAAGGAGCCGACACAAGTCTTTGCAGATGGGGGCCCGGTTAGGTGTATAGTTGGGCTGGGCTTTTTTTGGCATCGAGGGCGCAAATCCCATTTGTCCATGTAGTTACTCAAGAAAAGAAAATAGATTAAAAAAAACACAAGAAAAATAGAAGAGCACTCTGTGACGCATCCTTGTCTCTATTTTGTTTTTTGCACATGACATGTGCACTTTTTTTTGAAAAGAACATGACATGTGCACTGGCTGGTGGCTGCAGTCCATGTCTACTGACCTCAACCACATCCTCCTCAAAGAAAACATCAACAAAGATCGATTGTACGTAGCTTAGATTCTTAATCAGCTGACATTTTGTTTTTTTGCGGCGGCTTGATTAGCTGATGCTTCCCGCAAAAAAAAAAAAAAACTGATGCATGACAATGTGGAAACAAATTAAAGAGTGAGAGAGATAGATGAGCGTCTTGTGTCCGTGTGTAGCACTCTTTGTGAGTTGGTGCTGCTCAGGAAAGTATCATTTTTTTTCTTAATGGAGGCAAAAAGTTTGCCACATTCATTAATTGAGAAGAATACCGAGTTTATATTTGTGTTACAACACCCCAAAACAGTAGACATGTTATTACTCTCGTGGCATGATTGTTTCCAATCTCTTATCGCTCTTGAGGATCCAAATGTGCGCTTCATTTGGGATGTTGGCAAGAAAACAACTGTCGGGAGGGCGCTCTTGTTTTGGAAGATGAGGAATTCTTTCATTTCAAATGGTCCACGAGGTGAGTATAGTGAGGGTAGGTTGATAGCCATGGCCTTTCTATTTGGGTTGCTTGTATCGGATAGGCCTAACCACCACTCCTTAGGGGATAACCTCAAGTGTCAAATGAAGGTGTCGATGAACTCCGGTTCAAGTCAATCTTTCATCATACCCCATAGCATAATGGTGAACCGACATTTGAAAGTAAGGGAAATCGAGAATGTCGTGCTTAGTCTGGACGTGCCATTTATACCTCTGCTCTTCTATACTAGCAAAGTAACCATAGCACTTCAATTGAGCCATTGCCGACATGTGTTAAGTCCCAATATATAATGTGTAATCGCCCAGGTCTTAGAACACAAGAGGCTAGTGTCAGGAAGATAGCCAAGCTGGTAAATTTATTCCCTCGCTCGTACTAAATTGTAACACCATATTTGTATGTCAACGAAAGTGCGACTTCTCAATATTAGACAAGTGTTTTAGGGTTTTTGGCACACCTCCAACGTGGGGTGGCCCTTTCATTATATAATCATGTACAACATAATTACACGTGGGGCCCAGTATATACAGAGTCTAACACCCTCCCTCAATCTTAACCGTGCTCAGAAGAATTCACTAGGTTGAGATTGCGCCTACATCCTTCAAACTGAGGAAGAGGCAATGGCTTCGTGAAGATGTCAGCAAGTTGATCTTTTGAAGAGATGAACTTGATAAGAAGCAGTTTCTGAGCAACACGTTCCCTGACAAAATGGTAATCAACTTCGATGTGTTTAGTGCGGGCATGAAAGACTGGATTTGAAGACAAATCGTCGCACCAATGTTATCACACCAAAGCACCGGCGGTTGCCTCGAGGAATCTTCAACTCTACGAGCAAGAATCGTATCCAAATAAGCTCATTGTGGCATTTGCAATCGCTTTGTACTCAGCTTCGCATATGCGGGACACCGTTGCTGCTTACGAGCACTCCAGCGATCAAGTTGGGACCAAGGAACCTTTGCATATCCCCGTTGATCGTCATCATCCGGACTCCGGCCCGATCGCATCGAGAAGCAGAGAGCTCACGAGAGGGGCGGTTGCGGATGCAAGCCATAAGAAGAAGTGGACCGGATGTAACGCAAGATGCGCTTAACAAGCAGCCAGTGAGTGTCTCGAGGAGCATGAAGAAGCTGGCGAACTCGGTTGTCGCATAGGAGATATCGGGGCGAGTGATAGTCTGGCATCGCAAACCACCAACAATGCTGCGATACTCAGTAGCCTCATCAGCAGGTAGAATAGAACCATCATGAGCAGGCAGTCGGTCAGTTGAGGACATAGGTGTAGTAGCTGGCTTGCACTGGAGCATACCAGATCGCCGAAGAATATCGAGAGAATACTTCTGCTGAGTGAGAGTCAGGCCAGAATCAGAGGACAAAACTTCCAGGCCGAGAAAATAGTGAAGCTGCCCAAGATCCTAACAAAGAAAATCAGCACTCAAAGCGAAACCAGGCGATCCGCGGCATAGTCGGAGGCCGACCAAGATGATATCGTCAACATAGACCAGCGGTACATAGTAATGGCAGAGGGCGTCAAGAAGAAACAACGAGGTATCGGCCAGCGAGGGAACAAATCCATGAGCCCGAAGAGTGTTGCCAAGACGCGCATGCCAAGCACGCGGAGCCTGCTTCAGACCATAGAGCGCCTTAACAAGATGACACAGATGCTGTGGACGAGCAGGATCAACAAAACCTGGAGGCTGACGCATGTACACCTCCTCCTCAAGAACACCATGGAGGAAAGCATTCTGAACATCAAGTTGACGAAGAGACCAACCACGGGTAATTGCCAGTGAGAGCAGAAGCCGAATGGTGGTTGGTTTGACCACTGGACTGAAAGTGTCCTCATAATCCAGGCCATGGCGTTGCTTGAAACCTTTAGCAACCAGTCTAGCCTTGTATCTCTCGATGGAACCATCAGCATGTTTCTTGACCTTGAAAACCCACTTTGAATCAATGATGTTGACACCAGCCTTGGGGGGAACCAGTCGCCACGTGTCATTCTTAAGAAGAGCGTGGTATTCTTGTTCCATCGCAGTGCGCCAGTGTGGGATATTCAGAGCAGCCTGAAAATGTCTAGGCTCGTGAAGAGGGTCGACCGGGCTGCGCCATGCGAGTCACAAGCCAGAACCTTTGTTCCATCCTTGCGTTCCTTAGGCGAAACACGCCACTTTGGCTGCGTGTGTGGGCGCAAGACCGGGCGGAGCGGGTGGCGAAACTGACGGTGAGGATGATGCAGTCGATGATGGTGACGAGGAAGACACAGTAGGAGACGCCGACGCCGAGCCAGGCGATGATGAGTACGGGGGGCTCCCAGGCGGAGAAGGCCCAGGCGTCGGTAGCCTGGGGCTCCCAGGCGAGGACAGCCCAGGCGTCGAGGGCCGGGGGCTCCCGGGCGAGGACGGCCCAGGCGTCGTGGCGGTGACGCCCAGCGCCGACGGGACGACCAGTGGCGTTAGCGAGGTGGCGGTATGGCGAGGCGGCCCACTGGGCCGACGCGTCGGCAACAGAGGCGGCGACGGGCCGGGTGACGACGACGATCCAAAGCACCGTGGTCACGATGGGCTCATTGCATGGGACATGCACGACGCCTGCCGATCAACAGGGGCAGGTGATGATGACGTGGCCGCCGAGGACGAAGGAGGCGGAGCATCAACCGCATCCAGGAGCTGAAGCCGCGCACATCTCCCAATACCTGCACCATGGTTAGACAACAAAGAGGGCGAATGTGCAGCATCGACAAATTGATCAGGCAATATAGTGGATGGGTGCACTGGCGGTGTGGAGCTTGTGGTAGGTGGAGGAAGAGCAGCAAAGGGAAAAACATGCTCATCAAAAACAACATCTCGGGAGATATACACACGATTAGATGGGACATGAAGGCACTTATACCCTTTGTGAACAGAACTATACCCTAGAAAGACACATTTGTTTGACCGGAACTCAGGCTTGCGATTATTATATGGGCGGAGATGCGGCCAACACGCACAACCGAACACTTTAAGAAACGTGTAATCAGGAGTCTGACCAAGCAAGAGTTCAAGTGGAGTTTTCATATGAAGGAGCCGCGAAGGAAGCCTATTTATGAGAAAACAGGCTGTAGTAAAGGCATCGCTCCAAAACCGAAACGGGACAGATGCATGAGCAAGCAAGGTTAACCCAGTTTCGACAATATGACGGTGCTTACGTTCAGCTGAACCATTCTGCTGATGTGTATGTGGACAGGAAACACGATGAGCAATTCCTAGTTTTTCAAAGAAGGTACTGAGGTTGCGATATTCACCCCCCCAGTCTGACTGTATATGAATGATTTTACGATCTAGGAGTCGCTCAACATGTGCTTGAAATTGTAAAAACACATTAAACACATCAGACTTATGCTTGAGAAGATAAATCCAGGTAAAGCGACTATAAGCATCAATGAAACTGACATAGTATTCGTGCCCACTAACGGACGCTGGGCAGGGCCCCATACATCTGAAAACACAAGCTCAAGAGGAGTTTTGACTATATGTGTAGAAAGCAGAAAAAGGTAATGGTGACTCTTGCCTCTGGCGGGCAGCATCACGAACAGCGACATCTTTATTACTAGACTCGGACGGTAGCTCATGACGATGGAGGACATGGTGAACAATGGGAGATGCTGGGTGACCAAGGCGAGAGTGCCATAGTGACGGAGACACACGGACGCCACTGAAGACTTGGAACGCAGCAGCAGGAGCGGGAGCATCGACAGGGGCATCAAGGGCATAGAGACCATGGCGGTAGCGGCCTCTAAGAAGAATGTTCCTCGTAGCACAATCCTTAACAAAGAGATGAAACGGGTGAAACTCACAGAAAACATTATTATCCTGTGTAAGTTTAGGAACAGAAAGTAAATTACGTGCAACGGTGGGAACACGAAGAACATTTCTAAGATGCAATATCCTAGAGGTGTTTGTGAGAAGTGATGCCTGACCAACATGTGAAATGCGCATACCTGCCCCGTTGGCTGTGTGAACCTTGTCATGGCCGCGGTAAGGTTGCTGGACAGTTAGTTTTCCCAGCTCGTTCGTGACGTGCGTGGTTGCTCCAGTATCCATGTACCAAGAAGGATCAACAGGATAAGAAGGAGTATGACCCTGTTGCGCCATGTTGACCTGACGCTCGTTGCCTTTGCCATTATTACCGAGGCCAAGAAAGTCCGTCTTAAACCGGCGATGACAGCGAGAGGCAACATGGCGAGGAAGGCCACAGAGCTGGCATGGCTGAGCCGCACCACAAGCGGTACAGCAGGCGCAAGCGCGGCCATCAACGACCACCACCGGGGCGCCAGAGCGCGGGGCCTGCTGCTGTTGTGTCGAGGGCGCACCACCACCAGCAGCGGACTTGCTCCCTCCTCCCGAGGAAGCCGCAGAGGGGCCACGGCCCCCACCCTTGCCGCGGTAGACGGCGTTGACGGAGGAGTCGGTGGAGATATCGGGGCGGCGCGCGTTGAGCCGTTGCTCCGTGGCCAGGAGACGGCTGTAGAGCTCCTGAGGACGAAGGGGCTCCCTCCGTTCGTTAATCACCTCGGCAAGAGAGTCATAGTCGCTGTCGAGGCCGGCCAGGATGAAGGACGTGAACTCACTATCACGGAGGGGCTCTCCGATGGATGCAAGAGTGTCAGCCAACTTCTTGATCTTGTTGTAGAAGGTGGTCACCGTGCCGTTGTCCTTGCGAGTTTCACCAAGCTTGGCGCGGATGGCCATGGATTGAGCAGTCGACTGAGACGAGAAGCTCGACTCCAGGATGTCCCACACCTCATGAGAGGACGAAGCGAAGAGGACCAGCCCGACCACACCCTCACCCAGAGAGGACTGGATAGCGGAGAGGATGGCTTGGTCCTGAGCGATCCATGCACGGAACATCGGATGATGTGGCGGTGGACACGGCGATGTACCGCCGACGAACCCTCAAGTAATGGCTGCGAAGGAGGAAGCACTGAGCACGCCAATAGAGATAATTGTCGGTTTGAGCTTCACCGGTAGAAGGTGCGAGAACAAGAACGGCGGCGAGGAGATCGCGGCCAGAGCAGCTTCGGCATCCACGTATGGCGTTGGAGAGCTCATGGGTGCAGATGGCGGCGCAGCTTCTTGATACTGGTACGGCGCCCGTCTGGATAAAGCGCCCGTAGGGCGGCGGAGCGGTAGGCGCCGTGGCGTGATCGCCCGTAGGAGGGACGCGTGTGGCACACCGCCATATGGCGCCAAGATCTGAGGGTAGCCGCCGTGGTTGGCATGGGCGGCATCGGCAATGAGGGGGGCGGCGGTGTAGGTGGTGGCGGCCGGGCGGCGCGATCGCCGCGAGATGCGACTTGAGGAGGCGGCGGGCACAATAGAGTGCACAGCAGCCGGCGGCGGCGACGGTGGCTGGGACCGGGCCGAAGTAGCAGGCGACGAAGAAGAGACGCCGGCGTACAGGGAGGACACCGGTCCGGCGAACAAAGATCCCGCCGATTGGGTCTGCAGGGGCCCAAGCGATCCATCCGCCGTGAAGGGCACGGTCCCGACGTTGAGGAGACGTGCGAGGGACGGCGGGAGGAAGGAGTGATCCATGTGGACGGGGGCCGGCGGCGCTGGAAGCGGCGGCGGCGGCTGGCGGCGGAGGCGGAGCGGAAGACATTAGATCGTTAGGTCGGATACCATATTAGACAAGTGTTTTAGGGTTTTTGGCACACCTCCAACGTGGGGTGGCCCTTTCATTATATAATCATGTACAACATAATTACACGTGGGGCCCAGTATATACAGAGTCTAACACTCAACAATGTCAGATGTCGGGCGATGAGTTTCACTCATTCACAATGCATCATCTAACCCAAAAAAATGGCATGGGATGGCCGATTTAGGACAACAAAATTGAGCACCTTTCTAACCCTCTCACGTCGTCAGCAATTTTGGCCGTTAGATCGTCTGCTTGGATTGTGCGTAATTATCTAGTCTAATCTACATGCTACGTTTTTGCTTCATGGGCAAGGTGTCCTAGGAACAACTTTTCCGAGGGAGGGAGGGGGGAGGGGTGGAGGTTGTTTGTTGATTGAGTTGTTGGAACAAAGGGACCTGCCGTTCACCCCCTTCATGAACTTCACCACACCCAATGATCTCGGGCCCGGCAAAAGTGCTAGGCGCTTCGGCCGCCACCGTCGCCCTTCATCTCGCTGTTCACTTGGCGCCATTGACGGTCGCATCGGTCCTAGCCACCCCCTTACTTTCGTCTAACCCTAGCATTGTCAAGAATTTTGAGTTGAAGTGGCCAAAGTAAATTTTTTTTTTTTTGGAATTGTTTGGATTGCTTACCACGTGTGTCACAGTAAAATTGACATGCCAAAGGATTGGCTATGCTCCCAAGTCTTTGGTCATGTCCAACGTATTGATAGGACCTTTGGCCACACAAACATACCCATAATTTTTCTCTCGAAGAGGGCACAATGTATGCTCAAATCTGAAGCTCCATTTCCTCGATATTAATAATAATACTAAATGACAAATACAAAAATGATAATCTGATGCTCATGCAGTTAAGACTAGGAGAGCCGTCTGCCCGTCTCTATCCTCAACGCATGTGATGGAACAGCGGTGCCCCATGACTGACCTGATTGAGCACTCACCTGCGAATAAACAAGTTTGGTTTTAGCAAACTGCGAATAAACAACTAAGGATTAAAGGAGCCGACGTCAGTCGTTGCAGATGGGGGCCCGGTTAGGTGGGCTGGGCCGTTTGTGCTTCCGGAACGAATTTCAGTGTCCTCTGACGCGCCCATGACTGTTTTTTTTTTCTCTCCTTTTTTCATGACCCTTGCACACTCCATGTGTTTTTTTTTGCGGGGGCACACTCCATGTGTATTGACATCAGCCACACGGCCACACCCTCTGTAAAAGAGCGCTATCGACAAGGTCGATTTGCACTCCAATCCTAGCAAATCAACCACGAGAAACAAGCATTCCAATTTTACCATCGTCCACAGGTGTTAACTCATAGATACAATGGAACCGGATCCTCTAACACTGAAAAAAAAGTTAGAGAAGCTACAATACCCTAACTTCCCTTCTTTTTAGTCATATGATTAAGACTAAAATAATTTAAATTAATTTGCAAATTGATGATCTATTGTGTACATTTATAGTAATTACATACAAACAACTGATGGTGAAATACAATTAATTTTAAATTATTTATATATATAGTAAATATCAACAGTAAACAACTTGCTAACTACCTATTAATGTCCTTTTACTTTCTTTCTTCATTTTACACTAGACTAGTACTGTAGCACGGTGATTTCTCTTTTCAATGTTAGAGGATCCGGTTCCACGTACTAACACCGAAACTTCGTCGGCCAATGTGCAAATTCTCAATCTCTCATCCATGTCAGATGCCGTATGATGACGAGTTTCATTCATTCACACACACTGAGCGCGTCCTCTGAGACCCCCATGCCCATACCATGATGACACCAGCACGAGAGCACGTACGTCCTCCTACAAGGCCGAACTTTACGGGCTCCGTTCCGGCGTTCAGTAGTCAGCAGCGACCCACCCGCCAAAAACTAATGCAAAAGCCACACACCAGCCAAATAATACCACGCCCGCTCGCTCCGCACGAACAACGTGCCCCAACCCGACCCGACCCGACGCGGTAGATGGCGTCGAGACAGCGTAACAACTCTCCCCAGCCTCCACTCACTCCCGCTACTTGAACCCACCAAAAAATCCCAGCTTCCTCCCCCAATCTGAGCTGAGCTGAGCCAAGCTGGGTCACCGAGCACGCACACACACACACGAGGCCAGCTGACCTTTCCCCTCTCCTCCCCACGGTCTCCGTCCCCACGCAGCTCAGCCACGCTGATTGATTCTCCCATCGTTCCATCCCCACGCAACTTCTTGCGCGACCGATGAAGTCCATCGGCAGCCGGGACAAGCTGCAGGCGGCGGCGGCGGCGACGGGGCCCCGGCGGGTGCTGCTGCTGGTCTTCGCCTCCTGCTTCGCCTTCGCCACGCTGCTCACCTTCCTCTACACCTCCTCCGGCTTCGCCTCCGCCGCGTCCTCCGGCTCGCGCCTGGGTTCGTCCTCGTCGTCTAACGCGGCGGCCGGCTCCGGGGCGGCGCTGCCGCTGCCGGTGTTCGACGCGCTGGTCCACTACGCGTCCTTCTCCAACGCGACGCACCGGATGACGGACACGGACATCCGGGCCATCTCCGCCATCCTGCGCGCGCGCGGGCCCTGCAACCTGCTCGTCTTCGGCCTGGGCGCCGAGTCGCCGCTCTGGCTGGCGCTCAACCACGGCGGCCGCACCGTGTACCTGGACGAGAACGAGTTCTACGTCAAGTACCTGGAGCCGCGCCACCCGGGGCTGGAGGCCTACGACGTCTCCTACACCACCAAGGTGCGCGACTTCCGGGACCTGCTGGAGGCGGCCCGGGGCTCCCGCGCCGCCGAGTGCCGGCCGGTGCAGAACCTGCTCTTCTCCGAGTGCCGGCTCGCCATCAACGACCTGCCCAACGAGCTCTACGACGTGCCCTGGGACGTGGTGCTCATCGACGGGCCGTCCGGGTGGAACCCCAACTCCCCGGGGCGGATGGCGTCCGTCTTCACCACCGCCGTGCTCGCCCGCTCCGGCGCCACCGCCGCCAAGGGCCCCACGGACGTGCTGGTGCACGACTTCAACTTCGAGGTGGAGCAGGTGCTGAGCAAGGAGTTCCTGTGCGACGAGAACCGGGTCGCGGGCAGCGGCACGCCCTCGCTCGCCCACTTCGTGATCCGCCCCGGCGGCCCCGCCGACGCCTTCTGCGCCGCCGGCCAGGACAGCCGGGCCACGTCCGAGGAGAAGACCCGCCGCAAGTAATCGAGACCCGCACTTTGATTAATTAGCCGCCCCCTCTCCTCTCCTCTAATTCTTGTTATTATCATTTCTTTTCTTCTTCTTTTTTGTGACATACGAGTAATATATGTTTGTTGTTTTTTTGGGAACAATAATTGTAACAAGAAAGGCTCCTTGGATCAAAAGTGTAACAATCAATCGTGACGACATGATTGATCGCCTCGAAGAAAAATGAAATAGTAGAGGTTAATTTACACTTAGACAGATTGCTTGGGATTGATTCGACATGTGCTGGTGGGTGGGTGGATCCATCCATCCATGCATCGATCCGATTGCTTTTACAATTTCCTTTGCCGCTGCCCGGTTGCGTGCGTTGCTCGATGATAAAGTGGTGGGATCATATTCATCTGCCGGTCGTAATTTTGGTCATCAATGAGGGAGGGCCTCGTTAGGCTGGTCACAATGGGCAAGAACATAAGCTAGTAACTTACACACTTTCCTAGACTATGTTACTACCTCCATAGTGGGTAGGAACATCTATGTAGTGTCATGCAATGATGTATTTATTAGGTTATAGACTCATTGTTTTTGGAGTGTGTGATGTTCCAGAACTTATTTGGCTTCCACAAGACTCTCTCTTCATTAAATACGTGCCACATAAGCAAAGTTGTATTGGAATGTGTGATGTTACTCCTAAGTTCCACCCCACTGTGACCAGCCTTACTTTGATCTGATCTGATCTGATCAAGAAGTGTCTCGGATCGGCCGTCAGTTCATTGGAGTCGCTGTCGCCGGGCTGATGCGCCCTTGGATCCGTGGGAGATGCCCGTGTTTCGCAGCGCCCGACGGCTCAGCGAACTGGGGGCGTATCCTCGGCTCGACCCTTTCTGGTATGGCAACATGGGCAACATGTGCAGTCTACGTGTCAATGATCAGGCACCACCATCATGCCAGTACAAATGAGCACATGTGTGATCTCTGGAGTACTCATACTAGATGAAAGGAAAACAGATACTCCTACCGGGACACCAAAACATTTTTGCCCAACTTGATTGACTGTGCTGCCCGCCGCCGCTGCCGCGTCGTTGTCGCCGGTCGCTGACGCTGGCGCCGGCAGGTACGGGGGCGGCGGTTAGTGGTCAGCTCGGATGTGCTGCCTGTCACAGGTTTGCGCCTGTGTGCGATCGTGTGTGCCCAACAGCTCATAGGACGATCATAAATTGGATTTGGTTGGCAGGGTATGAAAAAAGGAGGAAATGAAGGAACGAGCGTTGGTACAGCCTGCCCCACGTGCCGTCGGTCTCAGAGACTTTTTTCGTCTTAGTAGTCGGATCGAACGATCGAACGGGTGACGTGCCACCCACCCTCCCTCCTTCTCCGGACACGAACCATGAGCGATCGAGCGAGCGAGCACTAGTACTGGTTTTCTGGTACCAACCCACCGATTAGAATAGGAGAATTAGGAGCCAAATGCTGGTGCAGCGATTAGCGGGTGATACTCCTGCTTTACCACTTCTCATTTCTCCTGGAGAATAATGTGGTCGATCGTGTCGTGCCAAGGTTAATTTCCGTTGAATTTCCATTGACGGGTTCTCGCACGGAAGAGTGCATGTAATGTAATTTTGGCGGACGCAGTCGGCGATACGTAGCAGCTAGGAATTGCTTTCGATAAAAAAAAAGCAGCTAGGAATTGACGCGTTCGGTGGGTCTCTGCACGGACCACGGGTAACTACGCGTTTCTACCTCCCGCAGTTTGTCAATCTGTCAGTATAAAAGTAGTGCGACGCAGTATTGGTGCGTGAAGCAAGCAGTTCGGCGATTTTCGATCGAACTTTTCTGAGTTCGTTCGTTCGACGTAGCGATCGAACTAGAGGAAGGAGTCTTTGCTTGTGGCTCCCTTGGTCAACGAGCTTAAGCTAGCCTTGACAGGGATAAGTTCCGAGATTGCGCGTCCGGGAGCGAGCCTTTGAGCTGTATTTTAGTCGGCTTCCGTGTGTACAGGCTCCGTGATGTGGGGGCTAGCATGCACTACGTGCTGAAAAAAAGTTAGGCCCGCATAGGCCGGCCGACCGAGTTTTGACGTGGGACGCGCTCCGTTGACCCCTCACCGACTGATTCCGTTCCGTTTCTTGCGCGGGACTCGACTCGATGGGGCTTCCAATTAAACCCTTTAACAGTCGCGGAAGGGGGCGTTCTCTGGGCTATGCCACGTGAAAGATCTTACTGTCGCAGATAGAGTACTCTCGCAGGCAACACCCTCCTCTTGCCGCCGCCACCTCCTCCCCTTCCTCGTCTCCTGCCGCCGCCACCTCCTCTCCTTCCTCGTCTCCTTCCACGCCCCTCTGGCTTTCGATCTCCGCCACCGGGCCTCCTCCTCTCTCCCACGGGCCTTGGGTGTGGCTCCGCGCAAGGCGCTGCAGATGAGAGGCGCGGCAGGCGGCCTTCGGGGAGCACCTGCCATCGAGCATGCGTAGCGCTTATCATCGTCGACGGGCCACGAGCTTCTCCGGCACCGCCGCCGCGGTCGCGCTACCTCCATCGTCTAAGCGTAAGTCGGTCATCTCTTGGCCCTTTGCCTCCCTTCTCTTCCCTTCTTTTCGTGAGGAATTCTTCCGAATAAGGCTGCTTCCCTTCTTTGGTTAGGAGTATTGGAGCGAGGGCATGGGCGTGATTTCCGGCGAGATGTGGCTTGGGTAGATGTCTGCGATGCGGCAATCAGAAATCCTCTGGTTTGTCTTCCTCCTGATCTGGCTTAAACCATCCAGTAACAGGCCCACAAGTTCTGAGGCGTGAAGTTAATGATGCTGAATTAGCTAACAAGAGATGGGTTTGTGCACATGTATCTTCAGAAGTTTGAGTCAGTAGTAACTTAGTGTGGTGTATTGCGACCTCAGACGCTACTCTTGTGGATGTGGATATCACCTGAAGACTTGACTCGTAGAAATCATCTAATATGCCAACAATGGCTTGGTGTTTCATCTATCTAATATGTAAATTGTCAGCATGAACTATGAAATACTTGGGTTAATTCGGCAGTTTAAACTTTCTCAATTAATTAGAATCCACCTCCATTTGACTTAGTGTGGACGTCAAATTTCAGTTTGAGCCTTAATCAGTATCTGTTGTGGCAGTGATGTGGTGTTCCCGACTTCTGGGCCAGTGTAATGATTATTGAAATTATATTCCTGCAGTTACCTTCTCAGGAACTAGGCTTTGTCGCCTGTCATGCTTCAAAAGCGTCAAGTGACAGTTAACACAACCAGGTAAGATGTTAGTGCAATATGTCTAAAATAAGTTATAATATGATATTTACTTACCTCTTCACCCTGCTATGTTCCTTTCTTTCTTTCTTTCTTTCTTTCCTTTGTGTAAAGGTTTATTACATTATGTATTTTTTAGTTGTGTTGCCTCTTTCTCCAACAATGAGCTCTTACCGCCAAAACCAGCCGAGTTCATCAATTTGCATTCTTTGTCTGTAGGCCTTGTATAAATTAATGTCTACTTGAAAGGCTTTGTACAAATCAATGTCTACTTGAAGTCTTTCTCGCTGGTGCATCTCTGTTTGGAGCACAATCAATTGGAATGAGGAGCCATATATGACAATGAGAAGTTGTATATGGAGAACAATCAATTAGAAACCATATATGAAGCCGTATGCTCCATCAACTATATACCGCAATGAGAAGCTGCTTAGATGGGCTTATACTTAATTTGTATGCAGCATTTCACTTGCCACTGTAGTCGCTCTCTTGTTACTAGCAACCTTGGTCGCATTGTATTTCTTTTGTCCATGTGCATTTAACCAGTTGTCTTGGTCTACTGTGAAACCAGCCTTTTATTTAGTTTGTGCTTATGGATTGTGGAAGACTGTTATGTTTGATATTTTTCTATTGAATTTCTTCATCTTAGTACACCCATGAGGTCCCCTGATAACAATTTTTCCCAAGAGTCTTTCGTATTGCAATTGCTGATGAACATATAAGACATTGTGCTGTTGTTGGTAGCGCAAGAAGGTGGTATGACATCGATGGTTTATGCAATTGACAGATGATTTTGGTAGAGTTAGTGCCATTTGTTTCATGATCGTGCATTGGATGCCTGTAGCTTTCCTTTTGTTGTCAAGATATGTCATTGTATATTTTTCGTGATTGTCGAAAATGGCTTCATGTGCAGTTTAGTGGTGCGTGAATTAAGATTTCAGCCATGGGTGACTTTGACTTCATAGCTGGGCATATGTGAAAGGTACTCTACACATGCTTTCAAAATCTTTGTCCATCGATGATTTAGATGTGAAATCTATTTGATGGATGCCTGTAAAATTAATCACAGGAAAGTGGGACCGCTTGGACATCACAAGCAATTTGTGATGCTGAGGATCTTGTAGAGAATTTCAGCTGGCTGCGTCGCTGTGATTGTGGATAACTTTTTCCGGATGGAAGAGGAAAGTGAATTCCAATATTATCAAAGCAAAATTGGTGAAGTTGGATGAGGATTGGAGTTGGTGTGTAACCTACTTACACACATATGGCATGCTCGTGATTTTCCAGGGTACAAATATAGTGAAGTTCTATTACATATATGCATGTGATATTCACCATATTTTTTCTCATTGCCCATTACTTCACATGCAATATAACCTATGTAAGTCATTTCTACTGATTCTATTATTTGAAGCTTTCCTTCTTGCTCTACTTATTATAGCATGTACTTTTTGTCATGATTCCAGTATGCAGCAACCAAGGTGATATGCAGGGCCAAGGTGATTAAAGAACTTCTCAGTTCACAAATGCAAGAGAGTTTTGACTTCTGATGACATTACACTGATCATATTCTGGTGAGATGTTGATGACAGGAAGAATTATTATTGTTGTTCAAGGTAGCTGCAACTATGGAAAATATTCTGTAGAGCATAGGCTTTGGGACACCCTCTTATCTAGCCACTCATTTTTGCATCGCGATTTGTGCGAGTACATTTGTCTTTTTTGTTTCTCCCATATAGAACAACATATGAACTTCAAACTTGGCAGCTCAACAAAACATTCTTACTAGAATGTGGGAAAAAACTTTCAGAATTTTTCGTGCAATATAAATACTAAAAAGTACATTTTTAATACAAAAAATCTAATTTCATACATTTATGTTTGACAAAAAAATCTGAAAGTTTTTTCTCACATTCTAGTTAGAACGTTTTGGTGTCTTGCAAAGTTTGAAGTTCATATGTTGTTTTATTTTGAAGAAACAAACAAGAGAAAATTTGATGTACAAAGTTAGTTGTCTAGCACGGATCTCAAAGCAATGTTGGAGGGTAAGGATAAGGGGTGTCCAGAAACCTGAGCTCTAAAAATCCGCGTCCCTGCAACTATGCACATGATGCAAGAACTATATTTCTGTAGAGGTAGCTGCAACTATGCACGTCAGTTTGATCCTCCTAACTAAAAATAAAATTAATATTCTTGGCAGATTCACTTTTCTATAAACTAGTTTCCGGTATAGTTTAAAAAAAAGCAAAAGACTCGGATACGATCATAGGACTACAACATGAAGTTTGAGGAGTGTCCTGTTGGGGAACGTAGTAATTTCAAAAAATTTCCTACGCACACGCAAGATCATGGTGATGCATAGCAACGAGAGGGGAGAGTGTTGTCTACGTACCCTCGTAGACCGAAGCGAAAGCGTTGACGCAACATAGAGGAAGTAGTCGTCACTAGTAGAAAAAGGGTCAAACGTGAAGCACATTAGTGCCGGTTTGTATTAGAGCCGGCACAAATGTATACATTAGTGCCGGTTCCAACGGCTAGCCGGACCGCTCTCAGTAGTACCGGTTCGTGGCTAACCTTTAGCACCGGTTCGTGCCACGAACCGGTACTAATGAGGGTGACGGCAGGATGTTGTCAGTATGGGCCCCCTCCAGCACCTTTAGTACCGGTTCGTGCCACGAACCGGTACTATAGGTCCTCCTGCATATAAACCCTTCGTCCAGCTCACTCTGTTCTCCCCCCTTTCCCCTCTCCTCTCCTCTCTGTTCTTCCTCTTCCCCTCGAGCTCATCACACATTTTGCCCAAAATTTGTCAAGATTTGAAGGCCCCCATCCATTCAAGTGATCATAAAGGTTAGCAACTTTGTCCTTTCATCTCTCATTGCTAGATTAGCTCTTGCAATGCTTTATATAGTTATTAATTTGTGAGTTTAGTAATTTGGGAGGAAATATATATATGTGCTAGTATTTGATTTATATGCAATTTGAGGTCAAAAATAACACTTCGTTTGCATATGTAGGTGTGGTTTACTTAGTGCCTTCTAAATCTCTGTCGTAACCACCGTCGATCGCCTGCACCGTCCCGTCGCCGGCACCACCTTGTGGTGAGCCTCTTGTTCATGAAATTTTATATAAAAAATTGATGTTTGTGTGATTTGGATATATAGTTACTCGTATAATTATCTTACCCGTACGTTGTTTGTTATACATAGTGCCATGGTTTTGATATCCGTCCCTGTCGGCCCTCGTCCTTGTTATGATTCGGATGTGGTATATTCTCTTTTAAAACTATTTGTTGCATTTCGTGTTTATGACAAATTATGCCCATCAAGTGGACATAGATATTTTTATCTAGGAGGTATGTGAACCGGAAATTCCAACTGACCCTATTGTTGAGAGTTTAAATTTAGTTGAAAGAGAAAACGAGTACTTGAAAGAAAAATTGAAAAGAATTGAGGGGGAGAAGATGGAATTGGAGTTGCATGTTGCCGATGTCGTCGATGATCACAAGATCAAGATGGAGAAAATGCGCTTGAAGATTAGAAAGATTAGAAAATATGCCATCGATAGTGAGGCTTGGTATCATTATCTTTGTTGGATCAATTGTTACCTTAGTTGCGATCTTGATCGCATTTGTTGTTGCATTTAAATGCTTTAGCTAGAGAGTTATTTGTTTGTTGCATTTAAGTGTTGTATGAACTTTATGTATGAACTTGTATTAATTTGTTCTATTTGGTGTTGTGTAATGAAGATGAGCTGGCAATGGATGTACGATGACCGATGCTCTCCCAGTTCGTTGAGGGCGTGCATACTTTTCTCGCTTATGGCCGAGGCAAACAAGCGGGCGGATGGTTTTATGCCTTGTCCATGTGCTGGCTGTAAGAATGGTCACAATTACTTCACGCCAAGAACCATTCACGCCCACTGCTTGAGTCCGGTTTCATGCCCCACTATAATGTTTGGACCAAGCACGGAGAAAGAGGGGTTATGATGGAAGACAATGAAGAAGAAGAGGACGACGACAGCTATCCGTGCCATGGGTTCCCTGAATACGATGATACAACAATGGGGAAGAAGCTGAGCCGGTAATGCGGAAGAAGCTGAGCCGGCAATGCGGAAGAAGTGAAGAAGAGGCATCGATGAGCCCGCTGATGATCTAGGTCGGGCTATTGCCGATGCAAAGAGAAACCGCGCAAGTGATTTGGAGAAGAAGAAGTTGTAGCGCATGTTAGAGGATCACAAAAATTGTTGTACCCAATTGCGAGGTGACAAGAAAAGCTGGGCACCACATGGAATTGCTGCAATGGAAGGCAGAGAATGGTGTATCGACAAGGATTTGGAAAGTTTTGGTAATGATAAAGGATATGCTTCCAAAGGACAACGAATTGCCCGAGAGTACGACTGAAGCTAAAGAAGGCTGTCGCGCCTCTAGGGTTAGAGGTGCGAAGATACATGCATGCCCTAATGATTGCATCCTCATCGCGGTGAGTACGAGGATTTGAACGCTGCCGGTATGTGGTGCATTGCGCTATAAGATCAGCTGCGATGAGCCTGGTGATGTCAAGGGCGAGCGCCCCAGGAAGAAGATTCCTGCCAAGGTGATGTGGTATTCTCCTATAATACCACGGTTGAAACGTTTGTTCCAAAACAAAGAGCATGCCAAGGCGATGCGATGGCAGAGAGAAGACCATAAGAAAGACGGAAAGTTGAGAGTACCTGCTGATGGGTCGCAGTGGAGAAAAATCGAAAGAAAGTACGGGAAGGAGTTTGCAGATGACGCAAGGAGTGTATGGTTTGGTCTAAGCGCAGATGGCATTAATCCTTTTGGGGAGCAGAGCAGCAACCATAGCACCTGGCCTGTGACTCTATGTTTGTATAACCTTCCTCCTTGGTTGTGCATGAAGCGGAAGTTCATTATGATGCCAGTGCTCATCCAAGGCCCTAAGCAACCCGGCAACGACATTGATGTGTACCTAAGGCCATTAGTTGAAGAACTCTTACAACTGTGGAATGGAACAGTGTACGGCGTGGGATGAGCACATGGGGAAGAATTTGACCTAAAGGTGTTGCTGTTCGTGACCATCAATGATTGGCCTGCTCTCAAGAACCTTTCAAGATGGACAAACAAGGGATACCACGGATGCACGACTGCTTGGATGATACCGACAAGATATATTTGAATAGTTGTAAGAAGAATGTGTACAGGACATCGTCAATTTCTTCCGAGCGGGCATCCCGTAAGAAAGAAAGGCAAGCATTTCAAAGGTGATGCGGATCACGGACGAAGCCTCGCCACCGCATGGTGCTGATGTACATGATATGGTCAAGGATTTTAAGGTGATATTTGGAAAGTTATCCCGCGGACAACCTGTTCAAGGACGCGGACGGACGAGCACCCATGTGGAAGAAGAAATCTATATTTTGGGACCTGCCATATTGGAAAGACCTAGAGGTCCGCTCCGCAATCGACGTGATGCACGTGACGAAGAATCTTTGCGTGACCCTGCTTGGCTTCTTGGGCGTGTATGGGAAGACAAAAGATACACCGAGGCACGGAGGACCAACAACGATGCACGGAGAAGACGGCATACATCGTGGTCATGCAAGCTACGCCTTACCAAAGAAGAGAAGGAAATCTTCTTTGAATGCCCGCCGAGATAAGGTACCGTCGGCTTCGTCGAATATAAAGGGAATAATAAACATGGTAGAGAAAAGTTCTAGAACCTAAAGTCTCATGATCGCCACGTGATTATCGACGCAATCGCTTTCGTTGCATTGAGGGGCTTCTACCGAAAACGCTCGATTAGCCATTGTGAAGCTATGTGCATTTCTCAATGCAATCTCTCGTAAGGTAATCGATCCGAAACCATACCAAGGTTCTGTAATGATTTGGTGCAATGTCTTGTCGGTTTGAGTTGGTGTTCCCACCATCCTTCTTCAACATCATGACGCACGCCCTAGTTCACCTATGCGAAGAGATTAACATTTTGGGTCCCTGATTTCTACACAATATGTTCCCTTTGAGAGGTTCATGGAGTCTTAAAGAAATATGTTCATAACCGTGCTAGGCCGAAGGAAGCATCTCTAAGGGCCATCAAAATGAGGAGGTCATTGAGTTTTGTATTGACTTTATTCTGACCTTAAGCCGATTGGTGTTCTGAATCGCGGCATAAGGGCGCATCGATGGAAAAGGCACGCTAGGAGGAGAACAAATAATATGTATGGACGGACATTCTCTCATTGAAGCACACTACACGGTTCTCTGAATTCCACCTTGGTGGCTCCGTATATGGATGAACACAAGAATTTGCTACGCCCAAACACCGGAGCGGTCTCGATGACCGGATTACACGTGAACAAACCAGGAGTTTCGCCAGCTGGTTGCAGACACGTACCATGCATGACACCTCTATTGAAGATGACCTGCACTTGCTGTCCCAGTTACCATCTTCGAATATGGCACAGGTTTTCTATGTGAAGGACATGTCTACCAAGCCAAGAAAAAGAAAAGATAAGGAAGCGAGTGCATCGTACGATGAGCCAAAGCGGCACATAGTTTTTTCTGGGAAGAGAAACATCGTGGGAGTGGATGACAAGACAGACAAGTCAGAAGATTATGAAAAGTTTGATGAAATTGCTCCATTCACAGTGAATATTGACCCGAGCATCCCGTTAAATGATGAAGATTTTCCATGGTTCTGCGCAAAGGGACACACGCTGAAGAAAAAGTTTCACACCCAAAGATCCAGGATGTGATCGGCTTCACTATCATCACTTTCTTACGTGTTTCACACCCAGGAGGGAATGTCTGTAATAGTTAGGGTAGTTATGTGTTTTGGCATTTGAAACACAAAGAAATTTTATGTGCAAACAAATTCTTTTCATGCATTTTGATTTTTTCGAGCTAAATGACCCTGAAATTGAAAAAGCAATTCAAATGAACTCGTAAAAGGTTGAAAGTTGGCATGGTATCATAATTTCATACAAATAGCATGTGCAAGAAAGTAGAGAGGGTTACGGCAAAACTGGATGCACTTCGTGTACAAAATGGACAATCTCTTTCAAGTATCGGGGTTTCCATTTAAAACTGAACTGTTACAAAGGCATTTCATTTTTAAATAACCTAAGCATTACTAAATTGAATATAATGATAAAACACACTAATATTAAACATAAGAAAAAGAATCACTGAAAAAACTTTTTCAAAGTTAAGTTATTCACAAACTAGTGATTCACACAAATTTCAAATAATTCAAAATTTAAACTATTCAAATTTGAAATCTACCGGCACTAACAGAAAGTTTGTAATTTTTTGTACCTAAAGCAAAAATATTCACAAAGAAACTCTAAATACAGCAAAAACAACTCAAAAATAAATAAAACAAAAAAATAAAGCAAAAAAAATTAAGAAAAAAAAAAGCCTCTCATCGGGCCAAAGCGGCCTGCATACGACTAGCGACACAACCTTTCGTTGGGCCAGGATGCAGACCCGCGAAGGCCCAGTAGGCCCACTAGGCGAAGAGGACAGGTAGGCCTAGTAGGCCTGATTAGGAGAGGAGCTCGAGAGAGCTACCGCACTGGGGCTTATAAACAAGTGCGGTAGCCCCTCGACTAGCGGGGTGGGACTAAACTTCAAGATCATCTCTCTGCTAATAAGATTTCTTTAGTACCGGTCGTGGCACAAACCGGTACTAAAGGGGGGCCTTTAGTACCGGTTTGTGCCACCACCCGATACTAAAGGGGGTCACTTCCCGCCGCTTGGCCTGGCCAAAACAGGCCTTTAGTACCGGTTGGTGGCTCCAACCGGTACTAAAGGTGCCATCTATATATACTAGAGTGCGAAAATTTTGTTTTCCTTCTCATTCGTTCCTCTGTTTACATCTCCGCCGCCGCCGCCGCCTCGATCGTCTCTCGCTGCCGCTTCGCCCGTCCCGTCGCCGTCCCGTCCCGTCGCCGCGCCGTCCCTCGCCTCGTCTGCGCTGCCGTCGCCCCCCGCCGTCGCCTCTGCGCCGCCTCGCCGTCGCCGTTGCCGCTGTGAGCTCTCCCCTCTAACCCCTCTCCTCGCCCCCGACGGCCACCATGGGCGCGACCCCTCCCCGAGCCCGTACACACACAAGCATGTTTAATTAGTTTAGATAATTAGTCTTTAATTAGTTTAGATTATTTAGATTATTATTTTGTATGTTTAATTAGTTTAGATAATTAGTGTTTAATTAGTACACACACACACACACACACGTATTTTGTATGTTCAATTAGTTTAGATTATTATTTTTTCACTATTATATATGTATGAATGCATGTTAGATGGATATAATTAGTGTTTAATCAGTTAGAAATCAGTGTTATATAGAAATGTTAGAAATTAGTGTTATATAGAAATGTTAGAAATGTTAGAAATTTTAGTGTTATTTAGATTATTTAGATTAGCATAATTAATGTTATATATAAATGTTAGAAATTTTAGTTATCAAAATCCAATCATTAAAAAAATGTTACTTTTTATGGGCATATAGCTAGTATTTGTTCTCGACGATGCCCGCCCGCATCCTCGCCGTCGACCCGTCATGACGACGCCCAGCCGACCCATGTCCGGACTAGGCTCACTGGCTGGCTTGGGAGGTGCTGCTCGAGGGCGCGCCGCTTGATGAGGAACCCGCCCCGGTCCCGTCGTCGACCTCGATCTCGTTTGGTGGCGTTCGTGGGCGATTTGGTGCGGAGGGACCGGCCCCGCGGAGGTGGTACGTCGCCGTGTCAGGAGGAGGACGAGCATGTCCATCGCTACATGGTTGCGTTAGAGGCGGCAGTTCTCCAATACCGGCAGTTTCTTCGGGATCTCACTTTAGCTATGATCCTGTGAGGTTCCTTCTCTTTGGGTGTCCACGCCCGCCACGGAGGAACCGCGAGTGTCCTAGATTCTTCGTAGTATTCGATCTTTATTAGCTAATAGCCGTGATGTACTATTCAATATTATATATTATTCGAGACGATGTATTCGAGATTATATCTATTATTCTAGACGATGTATTTGAGATTATATCTATTATTTGAGACGATGTAATTTGAATACTAAATTGTTTTATATTTCTTTTGGATTAGTTAAATAAAAGCTATGGCAGACAATACCGACAAAGAGGGAGAACAGACCATGTTCGATATGATACGCGGGCCAGATGATAATCAGAATGAAGAAGATTATGACGGCTCCGAATTTCTAAACAACACCGGAGAGGGTGATATGATATTCAATCGCGACGACAAAATTGATGAAGTCATGAACTACGATTATGACGATGACGAAGAACATGTTGATCCTAAAACAACAAAGACCGGCGAGGTATATATATTTATATAAGCAGGCATCTGGTGATCATCACATGTTTTAAATGACTTGAAGATATATTAACGAATCGATCTTTGTTCTTTCAGCCATCCAGATCGAGCAAATCTTCGTGCAAAATGACTAAACGAGGCCCGAAACAAAAGTTGAAGCAGGCGTAAAGTACAATATCGAGGCATGCAGCCCTACTGGCAAACCATTAGCGCCTAAGAAGATTGTGGACAAGTTCGTTCGTCAGTGCGGAGTTCTTGTGAAGGACCAACTCCCAATCAAACTTCAAGAATGGAGAGAGTCAGCAAAGCCACTTCTAGATGTTACTTTTGTCGACAAGAATCAAAAAGATCTGCTTTGGGATACTCTCATGGAACATTTCACCCTACCAGATCATTTCACATAAGCAGATGTGCAGAAAGTCAAGGAGGCTGCTCTTAAGATGATGGCGATTGCATTCAAGAACCACAAGAATCGTGAATGGAAGAAGTACGTCAGGGGAGGAAGGAAGACTCTAGTATTCAAGGGAACACTAGAGAACCAACGTGCTCATTGGGACGATTTCGTGAAATTCAAGGATTCAGAATTAGCTAAGGAACGGTCGAGAATAAACAAGAAGAATGCCGAAAAAAAGGATAAGTTCCATAAGCTGGGGCTAGGTGGCTATGCGGTGGCAATGCCTAAGTGGGATAAGTCTGAGAAAGAGATGGAGGATGCGGTGTCACTCCGGCTACTAAGAGCTGGCCCCTGTGGGGACTTGGTTCTATGCGCATGGGGAGTTGGACCCGAGACAGCAATGTTTCGACGAGGGCAAGTCCAAGGAGCCAACGATGCGATACTTGTTGCAATAGAAGAGGCACGATCGGGGGTGTTCCAGCCCAACAGAGAGAACGACGAGCTTACACGTGCCCTGGGAAATCCTGAACACCCGGGAAGAACACAAGGCAAGGGCGCTATTCCGTGGTATGAGGGGTTTTTAGAATGGAACACCGACTACAGAACCCGTGCGAGAAAGAAGATTGCGGAGGAGAAGAAGAGGAAGATGGAGGAGGAGCAGAGGAAGCGGGACTATGAACGCCTTCAAGGCCTAGAAGCAAGTCAAGCGGAATTGGCAGCCAAATTCCAGCGGCAGCAGGAGCAGATCGACTCACTTACCCATCAAAGGGGTCTCAAAGAATGCAGCAGCTAGCGGATGATCCAGCATTGGATAGCACCGGCCCATCCATGCCGAGAAGCAGCGTGGGTTCCGTCCCGGACGATGCAATGCTGGGTAGATACCCCGTGGATGACATCACGGAGAACACTAACTATGAGCTACACGTCAAAATGAAGAACATATCCATGAAGGTGGCGGACGGCTTTGCTTTTACAAATCCCCCCGAGGCAACCTTCCATTGCAACCCGATTCCAGCGGGCTATGCTCGTGTCTTGGTTGATGAGGTGGTGGACCCACCATATTCGGAGCTACAGCTTGACATTGCTGGAGGTGACGGCGAGCGCTTTCTCGAAGAGGCCAAACATCGTATCATCCTATGGAAAAAGGATTGCATCATCTTTTGAAGGCCACCGACACCGCGTCAGCTGAGTCCTCGTCGAAGTCCGCCACCGAGTCAGCAGACACCCGCTCCTGCAAGTCCACCAAGTCCGGCAAAGTGTCAGGCCACTCCTCCTCCTCCAAGTCCGGCAAAGTGTCAGGCCCCTCCTCCTCCTCCAAGTCCGCCACAGCGTCGACGCCCACCTCCTCCAAGTCCGCACAACCTCAGCCTCCTCCTCGTCCAACTCAGCCCCGTCGGCCGTCTCCGCCGCCTCAGCAATCGCAGAAGAGACACCCTGCAGCTATGGTGCGTAGCGGTACGAGTCGAGGTAGTACAGGAAGTACAGGCGGAGGCAAGCGATATAAATATGGTGCAAGCCTCACGCCTCTTCCGTAGAGGTCTTATGACAGGTCCGAGGAGGAAATCACAGCCATATCGAAGGCCGAGGTGGAAGCCCATTTTGCACCGAAACCGCCACCGCCGCCAAGGGAGAAAGTGCTCGAGGAAACGATTGACCACTTCATTCAGATGGCTCAACCACCAGCTCCCAAGCTGTTGACACAGACTATGAGCGCCACATCAGGAAGTTAAATCGAGCACGTCTACAAAGGGAGGCGAGCACGTCTACATCAGGATCGAGCAAACAAGAAGCAGCTGCCAAAAAATACGGGAAAACCATTCCCCAGCTAGGAGAACAGGCGGCACAATTGATCCCCTCGCTTGTTGTGCCAACAACAGGTGACAGTACGCGCGCCCAATATTATTGTGGGCAAACAGTGCACTTTCCCGAGGTGGGCAATGTGGTAATAATGGAGGAGCATATAATGCAGGCTGAAGTTCTCAACATCACTGTTGGACAACTCCTCGAGATCGAGCCCATGCCTTTGCTTAGAGAGGATGAAATAAAACGGAAATATGTCCGGGGCCAACCTTTGGTCGCGCTAGACAAGGTCAAGAACCTCCCAACGAGAATGTATGAATTGCATCAATGGTACATGAACATTACCAAGATTTCAGATCGATTGTCCCTCATGGTGAATGTCAAGGAGGAGCATTAATACCATGAGAAAGCTGTGTCCGTTGAGTATACTAAACTGTTTCAGTTATACAATCAAGACGCACTCGACAAATCTATCGTCAGTTGCTATTGTCTGTAAGTGATTTCTTTCTATAATTTAAGTCTCAAGCTAGCTGTAGTGATCCTTTTGATCAATCATTACCTGTAATTATCCTCACTATATTCTTTTCTGTGGTATTATGCAGGATGAAGATGTATGAAATGAGAAAAGGTGGACGCTTTGGCATTGGGTTCATTGACCCAAACACCGTTAATGAATACACATGGAAGATAAATCAACATCAGCAAAAGAACGTAGAGGACAACATGCTAGAGTTCTTGAAGCACCTCAAATACAATGAAGATATAATACTTCCTTACAACTTCCAGTGAGTCACACTGTCTTGTACTACAAATTCTCTGTTTTTGCCTACTAGCTAGCTACATGTTTTTTCTTACATATGCCCGCTTAATTAAGACATGCAAACGTGTGTGCATGCATATTTCACTGGGTCTTGTGTATCGTTAAAGTTGACGCCGGAACAGTTAAAGTACTGGACTCACTAATCTCAGAAAAAACTGACTATAACATCTTGTTTGGGATAGTCAACAGGTAATTTCAATCATTATTAACTATATATCTCGGCCTATTTAGTTCATCATTTCATGATATGAACTATTTAATAACCCCTTTATTCATTTTCTTTGTCATGGCAGGGCTTGGGCAAGGTTCATCGCCACACACCGGCGAATGGAAACAAAAGCTTAAATGGTTTCGACCCAAGGTAGGCAATTAAGTAGTACTAGCTAGCTAGCTAGCTGCCATCTCTTTAATTATCATGTTTGATTAATTATTATCTAATCAAATTCCATTCTCGTAAAGGCCCTGAAGCAGGCGCAAGGGACTGATCTATGTGCATTCTGCGTTTGCGAGAACATTCACATGATGGCATCCGAAAGGAGCAGATCTCAAAGACAGGAATGGGTACGCTTGTCAGAACACTATTCACAATTTTTACACCATTATTGATATCTAGTCACACAACTAATACACATGCATATTGATCTCCTTCTTAACAGTTCAAAGAGGTGCGGGAGAAGCTCCTAGAAACGGAGCGCGTAGAAGCACTTCAAGAGGAAATAGCGGGATTTTTGCTCGACCAGGTCATAAATCCGAAGGGAGAATTCTATTACCCGCTACCGCCCCCATGAAAACCACTTCCAATTGTCATCGTGTTCCGAAGGCACCAATTAGGCTAATGCCACTGGCTCCGAAGGCAACATGCATATGTAGGAGAAATTGTATATAGCTATACATGTGTGAATTAATTAATATGGTGGTTTGTGAGACATTGATGATATATATATGCATGATTGGTTCTACTAGAATTTCTATATATATATATATATATGCATAACGTGTACAATGTGTAGTATTGTAAAATACCAGCAAACGAAAAAGAATTAAAATGGAAACACAAAATTAAATGAAAAAGAAATCATAAAACTAAAACCCCCCCAAACCTTATAGTACCGGTTGGTCTTACCAACCGGTACTAAAGGGCTCCAGCCCCCCGGAGCTGGCTCGTGCCACGTGGTTGCTGAGTGAGTCCTGGACTAGGGGGTGTCCGGACAGCCGGACTATCATCGTCCGCTGGACTCCAAGACTACGAAGATACAAGATTGAAGACTCCGTCCCGTGTCCGGATGGGACTTTCCTTGGCGTGGAAGGCAAGCTTGGTGATACGGATATGTAGATCTCCTACCATTGTAACCGACTCTGTGTAACCATAGCCTCCTCCGGTGTCTATATAAACCGGAGGGCTTTAGTCCGTAGGACACAACATACATTACAACAATCATACCATAGGCTAGCTTTTGGGTTTAGCCTCCTTGATCTCGTGGTAGATCCACTCTTGTACTACCCATATCATCAATATTAATCAAGCAGGACGTAGGGTTTTACCTCCATCGAGAGGGCTCGAACTCAGGTAAAACATCGTGTCCCTCGTCTCTGTTACCATCCGCCTAGACGCACAGTTCGGGACCCCCTACCCGAGATCCGCCGGTTTTGACACCGACATTGGTGCTTTCATTGAGAGTTCCTCTGTGCCATCACCGATAGGAAGGATGCCTCCACCCATCTTCAAAGACGGTGTTTTCACCAAAGGAGCCTTGGCCGCCGGCCAAACTATCCGGCTAGGTGGTTTTCTTATGACCGCCTGTCCGGCCACCGCTTAGACAATGACTTCTCAAGTCGTCAGAAGCAATCTTCGCGTCAGCTCGAAATCTGCTGAACAGTTGGATCCGATAGAGCTCTCGTCCGTTAACGAGCTCTTGGATCGCATCGCCGCCCTGGGAGACGCTACAGACTATAATCAGATTGGGCTTAAAACCGATCTGAGAGAGATTAACTCTCCCCAGGCCACCCACCACATCGCAGTGGTAGAGGAGCAATACAACAACTCTTCGCCTATATTGAAAACTAGTCACGTCCGGATTCCCGAACCCTCCATGCCGGATTTCCGCGGAGGGACGGACTTCGATCGAGCATTGAACTTAAAACCATGCATCACTCCGGACTCGCTGGATCGTATCCAGCAACCCAAGCTTCCGAATTCGGAAACTTCTCGGCCTTTAAGCCCCAAGATGGGCAGGGATCCGGATTTTAGTCCACCCACCCGCCCAGACATATGCGATCTATCTCTAATACGGCAAGAGCCCGCTGAAACAGTACATCACTACTGGGCTAGATTCCTCCTGGTTATGGACAGGATAAAGGACTGCCGAGAGGAAAACGCAATCTCAATTTTCTGCAATAATTGCACGGACAAGGAATCTTGAACGCCATCGATCGTCGACAATTACACGCTTCACCGATCAAGGCCCATAGTACGAAGTATCTTGGCGATGGAGAGTTTCCGGAAAACCGAAAATCAATTTTGGGATAATCCGGCCCCAACCCCAGTCCGCAACAAAAGGGCGCCTTACACTCAGGCCCCAGACGCAAAAACGAAAAAACAAAAACCCAATAAGGGAAACGGAACCGTACTGGAGGGATGGCTCAATTGACCCTGTAAGCTTCATAGTATAGAGGGAGTCGTCCCAACACATAGCCTTCGAGCATGTTGGATATTACGGCAGGTGGCCAAAAGTGGCGAGGAGCTTCTAGCCCATAAAACCACTCCAACAATACCGGTACGGTATCAACAGTCTTCGAGACCGCATCAAACAATATGCGAAAACGAACAATCCGGGGACTCGCCGAAGTCTACCAAGTAGCAACAGCAAATCCATGGAGTGACACAGCTATTACCTTCAATGTCAGCGACGAGCCTAAATTCCGAACAGCCAGAGCACCAGCCGCACTGGTGCTTAGTCCCATAGTGGACAGCTTTCGACTGACAAAAGTCCTCATGGATGGCGGCAGCGGATTAAACCTCATTTACAAGGAAACTCTGCGAAAAATGGAAATCGATTGGAGCCATATTGAGCGAAGCAGCACAACCTTCAAAGAAATAATCCCTAGCCGGGAAGCGCGCTGCACCGGAAAAATCACACTCGATGTGGTGTTCGGCTCGCCGGACAATTACAGATCCGAAGAAGTCACGTTCCAAGTGGCCCTGCTCAACAAAGCGGATATCACGCTATATTAGGACGAGAGGCATTCACAATTTTTCAAGCGAGACCTCATAACGGGTACATGAAGCTCAAAATGCCTAGGCTCGGCGGAATAATCACTCTCGCTAGTGATCCGGACATAGCACTCCGCACCGAGAACAAGACAGCCGCACTAGCCCTAGAGGCACTATCAGAAGCCTTAGCAAAGAAGAACTCATCACGCTGCGCTTCACGGTGAATAGGACGATGTGATACTCGATAAAAGATCCAAGTCCACCTCCTTTAAACCAGATTTAAATAATAAAATTCCAGGTCCATCCAACAGACCCAATAAAGACGGCCTCCATCGGGCACAATTGAACCCAAGTAGACGCCAAGATCGCATAAATTCCTTCGAAAATTGGGACATTTTCACCGCATCCTTCAGATATGCCCGAATCCCACGCAAGTTGGCGTAACACAGCCTAAACATCCTAAAGGATTTAAGCCACCAAACAGGCTCTTCGACAATTTTCCGAACCCAAAAGACAGCAATGGGAGAAGAGCTAGCCAAACTATTGAAGCCGGATTCATCGAGATATCAAACATCCGGATTGGCTAGCAAATCTGGTAATGGTACCAAAGAAGGACAAAACTGGCGCCTGCGGTCGATTTTAAAGACCTCAACAAGGCTTGCCCAAAGGATCCTTCCCTCCCCCCGATCGACTAATTATCGATGCTACCGCAGGCACGATTCATTGTGCTTCCTCGACGATACCCGGCTACCATCAAATCAAGATGGCGAAGGCACCAAGCCGCCACGGCATTCATCACCCTTACGGACCATTCTCGCTTCAACACGATGCCCTTCGGACTTAAAAACGCCGCGCAACATATCAGCGCATGATTCAAACATGTCCGCTACCCAGATCGGCAAAACAATCGAGGATACATAGACGACGAGTCACAAAACAAAACACGTCGAAACTCTAGTAGACGATTTGAGGCTCACGTTCGACAACCTCAGAGCATATGACATCAAGCTGAATCCGGAAAAATGTGTTTTCGGTGTACCAGCTGGAAAGCTACTAGGCTTCATCATATCCGGTAGAGGAATCGAAGCAAATCTGGCTAAAATCCGAGCTCTGTCACAGTTGGACATTCCAAAAGACCTCAAACAAATACAAAAATTAACAGGATGCGTGGCAGCTCTAAGCCGCTTTATCTCCCGTCTAGGAGAAAAGGCGTTACCCCTCTATCGCCTCCTCAGGCGCACCGAACACTTCGAGTGGACGGATGCTGCCACTACCGGACTCGAAGAAATAAAGGCCATATTGGCAACAAATCCGGTTCTGGCTGCGCCCAATCTGGGAGAACCAATGTTGTTATACATCGCGGCAACGCATCAAGTTGTAAGCGCGGTACTCGTCGTCGAACGAGAGACAGAAGGGCACATATTCCCTCTTCAAAAACCAGTGTATTATGTATCCACTGTGTTAACCCCCTGCAAGTCCCGTTACCCACACTATCAGAAGATAGCATATGCGGTGTTCATGGCGTCCCGGAAGCTCCGACACTACTTTCAAGAGTGTTCGATAACAGTGGCCTCTGAAGTACCACTCAATGACATTATAAATAACCGCGACGCAACGGGCAGGATTGCAAAATGAGCCATTGAGCTCTTACCATTCGATATAACTTACAAACCTCGGCGAGCCATAAAGTCACAAGTTCTGGCTGACTTTGTCGCCGATGGACCAAGCGAACTCCCTAAAGAGTACGGCGCATACTCCAATTGGACTATGCATTTCGACGGCTCTAAAATGTTGGCCGGACTGGGGGCTGGCGTCGTATTGACGTCCCCAACCGGGGACACAGTCCAGTATGTACTTCAAATAATGTACACGGACTCCAACAACGCAGCAGAATACGAGGCCCTGTTACATGGTCTCCGGATGGCAGTCTCCATGGGCATTCGACGCCTAGAGGTGCGCGAGGATTCAAACCTTGCAATATCCCAAATAAACGGAGACTTTGACGCCAAGGATCCAAAAATGGTAGCATATCGCAACGCTGTCCTAAAAATGTCAGCTCGGTTTGAAGGACTCGAATTCCATCACATAGCCCGAGATAATAACCAAGCGGCCGATGTACTGGCACGCATCGGTGCGAAACGTGATGCTGTCCCTCCAAATATCTTCCTGGAATGGCTCTTCAAGCCATCCGTACTATGGGAAGAGGAGCCCGGAGGTGACAAACCGGAAAAAACCGCGCCAATCGGCGATTCAGCCGATGACATAACGCCTTCAGCCCACGTCATAATGGCGTAATCGCCCGTGGATGTAACCGTTCCTAGCCTACTTGCTTAGGCAGGAACTTCCCGAAGACCAAAACGAGGCCCACTGCATAGTCCGGCGATCGAAAGCCTACAAGGTCCATGAGGGAGAACTGTATAGGAAAAGTACAACCGGAGTCCTTCAAAGGTGTATCTCCGAAGAGGAAGGGCGAAGCCTCCTGGCTGAAATTCATGCCGGACTAGGCGGACACCACGCAGCAGCCCGGCCCTTGTAGGAAAGGCATTCCGACAGGTTTTATTGGTCGACGGCCCGGCAGATGCCGTGACTTAGTCCAGAGATGCGTTGGTTGTCGCTCTTTGCTAATCGAGCCACATGCCGCCCACCGCCTCAAAACTATACCCATTACCCGCCGTCATGTCCTGGGGCTTGATATGGTTGGACCCCTTAAAGGGGGAACCCACAAGCAAAGGTACCTATTGGTCATGGTGGATAAATTCACCAAATGGATAGAGGCCAAACCGGTCAAAACGGCAGAGTCGGACCAGTGATAGACTTTATATCCGGGTAGTACACCGCCACGAGTCCCCACAGATCATCACCGACAACGGCACGAACTTCACAGCCGACGAGGTTAAGTCATGGTGCAAAAATATGGGCATCAAGCTCGACTACGCTTCGCCTATCACCCTCAAACCAACGGTCAAGTGGAACAAGCAAATGGTCTAATAATGAGCGGCATTAAACCCGGACTAGTGCGGTCACTTACTAAATCGACACGACGGGTCGAGGAGCTCGACCAGACTGGGGCTGCGGACAACGCCTAACCGCACTACCGGATTCACACCATTTTTTATGGTTTATGGCGCAGAGGCAGTCTTGCCCTGCGACATTATTCATGACTCACCTCGAGTGCGCATGTACGAGGAAAGAGAGGCCGAGCTTGATCAGCATGACAGCTTGGACACATTGGAGGAAGAACGTGACGTCGCCAAGGCTCGTTCCGTATTCTATCAGCAGCAGGCCCGAAGATATCAAAGCAGAGAAGTACGGGCCAAGACTTACAACATTGGTGAACTAGTTCTACGCCTGCCGGAGAAGAAAAAGGACAAGCTCAAGCCCAAATGGGAGGGCCCCTTCATTATCGATCAAGTCCTGACCGGCGGAGCATACCGTCTACGAAATGCGTCGGATAACCGACTCGAGCCGAACCCATGGAACGCAGCCCGCCTCCGAAGATTCTATGCCTAGCGCCGGACTAAGAGTTCGTCCCCTTCCTCTGTCCAAATTTTTACACTTCGGCTGTCTTTTGTTTCTCTTTTCATAACCTTTTCACTAAAAATCCCCTAAGGGCCTACTTTCGCATTTTTCGCATACACTTGATGTGCCATCCGCACTCATTATTCCTGGGGGCTTCTTTTACAGAAGCTCAATTATAAGGGTTTCATGCCCAGCACATGTGTCAAGCTTCCACATGTACCTTTTACTCACCATTATATGCATCAATATGACCTAAGTTTTGGCCAAGCTGGGTTGCCTGGCTCCTGTGCTTACCCCTACGTTCCCGATTGTTCGGCTAGGAGGTAAAGGGAGCACCTCTGTGATTGTTACTGCCGGGTCACCGGATGTGTACCTCGACTGGGTGAAGCCGAAAGCTAGCGTTCTTAAGGGAATATTCGGTCGGTGACTTAAAAGATGACTTTTTACCTACTCATTTATCCGCCCCCAGATGTTTTTCTGCTTTCTTCGCAGCCCGGACATGCACTTTAGGGTATGCCTCCCAGGGAAAGGAACCCTTAACGGAACTATTCTCTCTGGAAGATGTTTCTTACTAACCATGTAATATAACATAACTAGTTTTGTCTGATAAAGCACTAATGACCCCTACGCCTGGTCTCCATGCATACCACGGTTGTTGCTTAACCAAAAAGGTATTCGGACACACTCCGGACTCTAGGGTCCCGAGGTTGAAGCGAAAAGGTCGGCAAAGGCAAATGATCTACAATCCGGCTAGAAGGCATTTCACATGTCACTTTAAAGGAAAACATACATTGTCAAATTTACTGATTGTATTCTTCCTCAATCCCGTCTAACAGGCTGTCTAACTTACAGTCCGTTGGGAAAATTTGGCAGCCAACTCTACTTGGTCTGTATACTAAACTCACAGGATCTCCTTCCCATCGGGCCCCACCGGTCCAACTTCGCCATGTGGTTGGGATCCGCCTTCTTGTAACGCATCTTCACCATGGCCCAAGCCTCCACGGCACCTTGACGGCAAGCGAAATCTTCCACAAACGGAAGCTGCGCCAAGACCTCAAGCTTCTCCAAGCTCCCAAGGCCCTCGGGTAGGGAGAGGGCTGGCCATAAAGCCCGGACGACGCCGCCATTGCTCGCCAAACTCGTTCGAGCAGTTGCAACAGCTCGGAAGTTGATCACCCGCTGATATGGGCATCTCCTCCATGAGGCGACTGTGAGTATACCTACAAGACATATTATGTCAATTTACTTCCTCGCCGAACTCTTCTTTTCAAAAGAGTCCACTCAAGCACTTACTATAAATGCCGCGACGAAGCCGCTGATTCTCCTTAACGGAGCTGGAAAGCCCGGCTTGAGCGCCTTTCAGCTCTTCTCCGAGCTTGGCGTTAGCATCTTGGAGCTTGTTCCTTTCTTGTTGCACCCTATTCAGCACCCTCTCGCCGGCCTTTAGCTGGCGCAGTAATTCTTGCCTGTCCGGATCTTGTCCGGCGGCACCTGCAATGTCACTATTAGACTTGCGCGCACGCCGCACAGTGCTTATATTTACTAATAACAATGTGTTACCAGGAGGGGTCCCTGCGTCTCCTCCTGCGGCAGCAAGTGCGGCCTCAAGTTGGGCCTTGCATTCTTGCAACTCCTGAGACACCGGGCATTCTTCTCGTAAGAGCTCAAGGCTCAAATGATCCTTAAATCAGTTAACATAACTACCTTAAGTCTCGGGGCCACTTGGTATATATAACCATTAAAATTCCCTTACCCGTATGTCTTTCACATACCGCTTCGTGGCTCGTAAACCATCTTGAGCGGCACGGAGGTGCGCGGCCCCTGCGTTAAAGGCGCCCAATGCCTCGGGGAGAAGCACGCTTCACGAAATCTTGTCCGTGGCGCCTATGGTTCATGGCGCTCTCCACCTCGGACTTGGTGGCGGACAGCTGTCGGTGTCCTCCGCTGGAGAAGGATCCGCCGCGTCTTGCGCTTGCCTCCCCCTCGTGCCGGGCGCTAGAGCCTGGCGGTGTAAGTTGGATCGGCAACTTCGCGCCCGCTGTCCGTGAAGCGCTTTTTCTCCTATAAAGATCATGAGCACTCGACGCTTCCTAGGAACGTTGTTCAAAATTCAAATACGAAGTTATACCTTTGCGGCGATGTTTCCGTCCGCATCGCGCCCTTTTCCGCTGCTGGTCCGGATCGACCTCTGTTGGTCACCGCTGGCTCGGCTTCCGCCGTGAAGGCGCTTCTGTAAAATACCATCGTCGCGAAGGTTAGAAATGGGCAAGGAGGGGTAATGGTGTCCGGACCTCGGTCACGACCACCGGGAAGCCGGATCTGATCGGGGTAGTCCGCCGTAATGGCGACTCAAAGCATTATCCATGCTGAGTGGTGAAATACCCGCCGATCAGCTCCACCTTGATGTCCGGATCCTCTTCGAGGCCGGATCCAGGATCTTCTCGATCCTCGGGTTGCGGAGCGGACTTACCATGTCCTCCACAACCGGCGAGATCCTGCGCCGAAGACATAATGTAAGAAGCCTAGGCTTCAAAGCATGGGTTGAGCCCTTAAAAGTGTTCGCCACCCATCTTCTAGGGTTGTTCATGGAAAACCCATTTAAAGGGTTCGTTCAAGGAAGTCCTCCTTCTCCCCTTGTACAGATCGGACGGGATCTTCACCAGTCCTCGGTCGAATCCGCCCCTTGCGCCATGACGGGTAGCATCGTCTTCCCGCTGAAATCCCACATAGGGTGGCCTCTATATTGCAATGGCTGTACCCTCGCATGATGCATATCGCCATGACTCCAATCATGGTCAACCCGAATGGGCCAAGAATCTTATTCGCCCATCAAGTAATGGACGCCTTGTCTTCCTCCAAACGGGGCTCCGTGGGCGCCCGGAGGCGTTTCTTAAGAGCAAAGACTAAACTCCGGGAGGCCAATCCGGACTGGGTCCGGCAGCGGAGCGTCTCCTATGTAAAACCACTCTGAAGGCCAGTCTTTGGACGCCTTCTTGGGAGTACCGGATGGGTATCCGGTCCCGGCGATGCGCCATATTTCGGCGCTGCCCACTTGATATATGGACCCCTCGTGAGAACGGGTACGAGGCGTAACAGCCTCTTCCACAATGCAAAATGTGGCTCAATGCCCGTGAATAGCTCAGAAGAGCTACGAGCCCGCGATATGCGTGATGAGGCGGGTGTGAGGTGGTGGAGTTGGAGTCCGTAGAACTCTAGGAGCCCGCGGAGGAACGGATGTATTGGTAATCCGAGTCCCCTTATCAGATAAGGGGCGAAGCATACTCGCTCCCCCTTATTGGGGCTTGGGGTAGCCTCCGCTTGCCTCCCACCTTGATAAGTGACCAGCCCGGCTCGAACCGGGACCATGAAGGCCGGAGGGAGATGTCCCCCCGCTTGGAGCTTCACTAGCTCGTTGTGCGGAATAGAGCACCTCCTCCAATACCCTGGCGGTGGGCTGGGAGCGCGAGAAGAGGAGCCGCGTCGACGGTCCATGATGGAATGGATTTTTAGGTCAAAGGCGCTCCGATGAAGTATTCGCGGGAGGAAGATGGTGTAGTTTGGATATGGATTTTTTCCTCTTTTGTAGGCGGACGACTCGCACGACTAGGGGGTGAAACGTAAAAAACACCCTGGCTTTTCGCATTCATGCGACGCGTGGAAAAAGGCCATTATTTGGCGTAGAAGCCGAGGAACACATTATTTATGATGAAGCCGGACACTGTTCGGCAGGTACATGGAACTTGAAGGGAGAACCCGCCTTGCAATGCCGAAGACTATATGCGCGCTGGACTTATCGTCATTGAAGCCTGGTTCAGGGGCTACTGAGGGAGTCCTAGACTAGGGGGTGTCCAGACAGCTGGACTATCATTGTCCGTCGGACTCCAAGACTACGAAGATACAAGATTGAAGACTCCGTCCAGTGTCCGGATGGGACTTTCCTTGGCGTGGAAGGCAAGCTTGGCGATACGGATATGTAGATCTCCTACCATTGTAACCGACTCGGTGTAACCCTAGCCTCCTCCGGTGTCTATATAAACCGGAGGGCTTTAGTCCGTAGGACACAACATACATTACAACAATCATACCATAGGCTAGCTTTAGGGTTTAGCCTCCTTGATCTCGTGGTAGATCCACTCTTGTACTACCCATATCATCAATATTAATCAAGCAGACGAGGGTTCTACCTCCATCGAGAGGGCCCGAACCTAGGTAAAACATCGTGTCCCTCGTCTCCTGTTACCATCCGCCTAGACGCACAGTTCAGGACCCCCTACCCGAGATCCGCCGGTTTTGACACCGACAGTTGCCCGTTAGCACCGGTTCGTGCTGAACCGGTACTAAAGGGGGGGGGGGCTTTAGTGACCACAATTTAGTGCCGGTTATGGAACCGGCACTACAGGGCCTTACGAACCAGTGCTATTGCCCGGTTATGCACTAGTGCGTACGTCTTGCCGGTCCAACCGATCCAAGCACCGTTACTTCGGCACCTCCGAGTTCTTGACACACGTACAACTCGATGACGCACCCGGCCCGATCCGCAAAGCTTGGGAGGAGTTCCACAAGACGACGGCATGGTGACGATCTTGATGTTCAACGTCGCCGCAGGCTTCGCCTAAGCACCGCTAAAATATGACCGAGGTGTAATATCGTGAGGGGGCACCGCACACGGCTAAAGAACGATCACGAAGATCAACTTGTGTGTCTATGGGGTGCCCCGCCTCGTATATAAAGGAGCAAGGGGAGGCGGCCGCCCCTTGGGGCGCCAAGGAGGAGGAATCCTCCTCCTAGTAGGAGTAGGATTCTCCTTTCCTACTCCTACTAGGAGGGAAGGAAGGGGAGAGGGGAAGGAAAGGGGGGCGCCGCCCCCCTCCTAGTCCAATTCAGACCAGAGGGAGAGGGGGCGCTCGGCCCACCCTGGCCGCCCCTCTCTGTTCCCACCAAGGCCCATGTGGCCCATTAACTCTCCCGGGGGGTTCCGGTAACCCCCCCGGCACTCCGGTTTTCTTCGAAATCACCCGGAACAATTTCGGTGTCCGAATATAGTCATCCAATATATCAATCTTTATGTCTCGACCATTTCGAGACTCCTCGTCATGTCCGTGATCACATCCGGAACTCCAAACAACCTTCGGTACATCAAAATACATAAACTCATAAAGAAACTGTCATCCTAACTTTAAGCGTGCGGACCCTACGGCTCGAGAACAATGTAAACATGACCGAGACACGTCTCCAGTCAATAACCAATAGCGGGACTTGGATGCCCATATTGGTTCCTACATATTCTACGAAGATCTTTATCGGTCAGACCGCATAACAACATACGTTGTTCCCTTTGCCCGAGATTCGATCGTCGGTATCCAATACCTAGTTCAATCTCGTTACCGGCAAGTCTCTTTACTCGTTCCATAATACATCATCTCACAACTAACTCATTAGTTGCAATGCTTGCAAGGCTTAAGTGATGTGCATTACCGAGAGGGCCCAGAGATACCTCTCCGACATTCGGAGTGACAAATCCTAATCTCGAAATCGCCAACCCAACAAGTACCTTTGGAGACACCTGTAGAGCACCTTTATAATCACCCGATTCGTTGTGACGTTTGGTAGAACACAAAGTGTTCCTCCGATAAACGGGAGTTGCATAATCTCATAGTCATAGGATCATGTATAAGTCATGAAGAAAGCAATAGCAACATACTAAACGATCGGGTGCTAAGCTAACGGAATGGGTCATGTCAATCAGATCATTCAACTAATGATGTGATCATGTTAATCAAATAACAACTCTTTGTCCATGGTTAGGAAACATAACCATCTTTGATTAACAAGCTAGTCAAGTAGAGGCATACTAGTGACACTCTGTTTGTCTATATATTCACACATGTATTATGTTTCCGATTAATACAATTCTAGCATGAATAATAAACATTTATCATGATATAAGGAAATAAATAATAACTTTATTATTGCCTCTTGGGCATATTTCCTTGATCTCCTACTTGCACTAGAGTCAATAATCTAGATTACACAAGAATGATTCTAACACCCATGGAGTCTTGGTGCTGATCATGTTTTGCTCGTGGAAGAGGCTTAGTCAACGGTCCGCAACATTCAGATTCGTATGTATCTTGCAAATCTCTATGTCTCCCACCTGGACTAGATCCGGATGGAATTGAAGCGTCTCTTGATGTGCTTGGTTCTCTTGTGAAATCTGGATTCTTCGCTAAGGCAATCGCTCAAGATTGTCACAAAAGATTTTCATTGGACCCGATGCACTAGGTATGACACCTAGATCGGATATGAACTCCTTCATCCGCACTCCTTCATTAGCTGCTTCCGAAGCAGCTATGTATTCCGCTTCACACGTAGATCCCGCCACGACGCTTTGTTTTGAATCGCACTAACCGCAGCTCCATCGCTTAATGCAAACACGATCCGGTTTGCGATTTAGAATCGTCCGGATCAGCGTCAAAGCTTGCATCAACGTAACCATTTACGATGAGCTCTTTGTCACCTCCATATCGAGAAACATATCCTTAGTCCTTTTCGGTACTTCGGGATGTTCTTGACCGCTGTCGATGATCCACTCCTGGATTACTTTGGTACCTCCCTGCTAAACTTATAGCAAGGCACACATCAGGTCTGGTACACAACATTGCATACATGATAGAGCCTATGGCTGAAGCATAGGGTGAAGGAAATATGCCCTAGAGGCAATAATAAAGTTATTATTTATTTCCTTATATCATGATAAATGTTTATTATTCATGCTAGAATTGTATTAACCGGAAACATAATACATGTGTGAATATATAGACAAACAGAGTGTCACTAGTATGCCTCTACTTGACTAGCTTGTTAATCAAAGATGGTTATGTTTCCTAACCATGGACAAAGAGTTGTTATTTGATTAACGGGATCACATCATTAGTTGAATGATCTGATTGACATGACCCATTCCGTTAGCTTAGCACCCGATCGTTTAGTATGTTGCTATTGCTTTCTTCATGACTTATACATGTTCCTGTAACTATGAGATTATGCAACTCCCGTTTACAGAAGGAACACTTTGGGTGCTACCAAACGTCACAACGTAGCTGGGTGATTATAAAGTAGTACTACAGGTGTCTCCAAAGGTACATGTTGGGTTGGCGTATTTCGAGATTAGGTTTTATCACTCCGATTGTCGGAGAGGTATCTCTGGGCCCTCTTGGTAATGCACATCACTATAAGCCTTGCAAGCAATGTAGCTAATGAGTTAGCTACGGAATGATGCATTACGGAACGAGTAAAGAGACTTGCCGGTAACGAGATTGAACTAGGTATTGGATACCGACGATCGAATCTTGGGCAAGTAACATACCGATGACAAATGGAACAATGTATGTTGTTATGCGGTTTGACAGATAAAGATCTTCGTAGAATATGTAGGAACCAATATGGGCATCCAGGTCCCGCTATTGGTTATTGACCGAGAATAGTTCTAGGTCATGTCTACATAGTTCTCGAACCCGTAGGGTCCGCACGCTTAAGGTTTCGATGTGCTTATATTATGAGTTTATGAGTTTTGATGTACTGAAGGAGTTCAAGTCCCGGATGAGATCGGGGACATGACGAGGAGTCTCGAAATGGTCGAGACGAAAGATCGATATATTGGACGACTATATTCGGAGTTGGAAAGGTTCCAGTGATTACGGTATTTTCGGGGTACTAGGGAGTTACGGGAATACGAGGAAGAAGCAATGGGCCTCATGGGCCAAGTGGTGGAAGAGAGGAGGAGGCAGGCGCCCCCTAGCCCAAACCGATTGGACTAGGGGCCGCCCCTTCCTCCTTTTTCCTCCCTCTCTTTCCTTCTCCTTCTCCTTCCCTTCCTTCCCCTCTCCTACTTGGACTAGGAAAGAGGGGGCAATCCTACTTGGAGTAGGATTCTCCCCCTTGGCCGGCCCCCTCTCCCTCGCTCCTTTGCGACACCTTTATAATGAATAGTGGTCCTGCGAGAAAAATACCACCAATCCAAAGTAATTGCTCTAAAAGAATAAAACATGTACTGATAAAATATATAGGAGGGATAACACCTGATTTTGTTGTTTTCAGACGAACGCAGTTACCGGCGCCAGATAATACCGAATAGTATATGAGTAGGGCGTTTTGGTGACCGAGCTCCATGGAGCCCTTTATTTTTGAAAAATTCAAAATTCAAACTTTTCGACTTCAAAAAATTCTGAAAAAAAATATGCAACTATACAAGGATGAAATGTATGTGTGTGTAAAAATTCAAGATGAAATACTTTGAAATGCGACCTATACAAAAAAGACAAATTTCTGGACGTTGAGGATGAATAGTATCATGTGTAAAAAAGCATCAGATTTGTCTTTTTTGCACAGCCTTCATTTCAACGTATTTCGTCCTGAAAATTTACACACATGTGTGTTATGCCTCCATGTATATCTGTATTTTTTTCCAGATTTTTTTGAATTGTAAAAATATGAATTTTCATGAATTTTGTGTTTTTCAAAAACCGGCCTCCATGGAGGCCGAGCTCCAAAAGGCATTTTCGATAGTATATGCACTTTGAGCTCTGCTGTTGTGATGCAGCACATCACCCACGTGACCCTCTTTCGTCCTTATCCCCTCTTTTTCTTTAAACCGTGCAAGTGGCAGCAGCAGTACTTTGAACTAGCACTCGTGGTAGCTGATTTTGCTTTCAGTTTTTACGCGAACAGTATTACCAGCAGCTATGAGCAGGGACTTCCCTCTCTCCATAGGTTGCTGCCGGGTTTGCATGTAATGATTGCTGATGTGGCAATCAAAGCTCATGAGTGTTTGGGCGCTGAGGCGCGAATGACTGTTGTCATCTTTGCTGGTTCTTCTGTTAGGCCCCGCTTGGAAACTCGTTTTATTTTTACAGGTGTAATGGTTTACGGAGGTATTATACCGTCCACAAGTATAAAACCGACGGATAAGAATACACCCGTCGCTTGGTCTGTAAAATCCTTCGGCTGTAACGAACTAACGCCACCAAAAACAACTGAACCAAGCGCGATTTCAGGATCCGGCCGGATACTTTTACATCTCCGATTAATACAGATGTTTTGGGCTGGAAAACGCGGAACCAATCGGGGCCTTAGTTGTGGTGCTCCACTGCGAGAAAGCCAGATGCAAACAAAGGCCGCACCACGCAAAGTCCTTTTTACCGGAGCTGGTAGCTATCGGTGGTTCCCTAACCAATAAAATCTTGCCACCTCAAAAGTTGTATCTATGTACTCTCTTCATTCAGAAATACTTGTCATCAAAATGGATAAAAATGGGTGTATCTAGAACTAAAATATGTCAAATACATCCCCTTTTATTCATTTTGATGACAAATATTTGCGGACGGAGGGAGTATTCCATTATTTCCTTCATTTAAGCCTCTGTATTTCATCAGCTTGGACCCACCCATGTGATTTGACCTGCTGGGCCACGCACGTGATTTCAACCACAACACCCGCTTTACACGCAGGACTGAGGCACGTACACTTCACACATGTACAGAAGCACATACTCCTTCCGTTCGTAAATACTTGTCAACAAAATGGATAAAAAGAGGTGTATCTAGAACTAAAATATGTCTAGATACATCCCCTTTTATTCATTTTGATGATAAGTATTTCCGGACGGAGGGAGTACATAGCAAGGTCAGCTTATTTTACATAGCAAGGTCAGCTTATTTTGTTCAAAGGATCAAACTCTCTCACTTTAATTTAATTTTAAATCTTTTAAAACACATATTTGAATTTCAAATGAAACTTATTCCATTCAAGTTTGATTTCAATAGTTTGATAAATAGATTTTCACTTTTTTAATCTAATTCCACACATTCGAAAAAACTAATTTATATAGTTTCATATTTCCCAAAAGAGTGAAACTATTTATTTTTCAACTTTGCATAGAGCTGATTTGTTTTTTCTTAAAAAACATTTGACTCCTTTCAAAAACACATTTCACTAAAGAGTGAAACTTTGGTATTTCAAAAGAGTGTCATATGACTTTTAAATCTTTACTAACTGGTTTCATTTATTCAAATAATTCCAGTGTCATTTTTCACAACGAGTCAAACCGATAATTTGAACCTAAAGATAGATTTCAATCCTTTCAAAAACTGATTTCAATAATTTCAAGAACCCATTTTCGCATTTCACTCATTGAAACAGATTTCGGTTATTCCAATTCCAATTTCACATTTCACAACAAGTGAAACTAACTATTTTAAACTGTCAAAGAACAAATTTCAATTCTTTAAAAATAAGATTTCACTCATTGTGAAAACCATTTTCACTGTCATATTGTACAAAATACTGAAACTTACTATTTCAAAAGAGTGGTATAAACAATTTTAAATTTTTACAATGTCATTTCAATTATTCCAATTCCATTTTTCATATTTCACAATGATTGAAACTGATTGTTTTAACCGTCAAAGAACTGATTTCAACTCTCTCAGAAGAAAATTTCAATCATTTCAAAAACATACACTATCATATTTTACAAAATACTGAAACTTAGGTTTTTACAAAGGTATTTCAGTTATTCCAATTCAGATGTCATGTTTCACAACGAGTGGAACTGATTAGTTCAACAGTGAAATAACTTATTCCAGTTCAACAAAAAGTACATTTCAATCCTTCCAACAAAAATGAACTATGATATTTTTTATAAAGGACCGAAACTTAGTATTTCACCTATTTCACTGATTTCACGATCACAAAATATGGATTTCACATATTTGCACATCAATTTTGACAATTCCAGAAAGAAATTTAACTTGATTCACAATTGAAATATATTGCAATTGCACTGAAAGTGCCCAAGTTGTATTGTTTCGCAATTCACATCAAATACAACTATTGAATTCTCATTTCACCTCCAGAAAACAATAACTAATTATCTTCACATAACAAGAACTGAAACTGAATCCACGGCAAGGAGCAGGGGAGGCCATCTGGTAAAAAGGCAAGGGAAGTTCAAATCATGCACAACAAAAAAAAATCATTTGGAATACAGAGAGATATGCAAGGGGAGGTGGGCTTCATAGCTCACCAGAGGGATGCAGCCAGGTCCGCGGGAGAGAGAAAGGGGAAGGGATCTGGCGGCGGCGGATCCGGCGGCAACCGCGCGAAGGGACGCGTCGTGGGGGCCGCGCTGCGAGATCCACTCATGGCGAGACCAGCGGATGGGCAACAAGGACGAAGGAGGACGGGAGCCTCGCGCCGGCCAGGGAAAGCCACGTCGTCGCCGCCAACCTGCCTCGTTGGATCTCTGTAGAAGACGAGGTCGTCCGACCATGAATCCGTCGTTGTTGGGCCGGCAACTGGCCGGGGAAGCGGATCCGGCGGCCGGAGTTGGGACGGTCGCCGGAGATGGAGAGAGGTTGGGTACGGGGTGGGCAGGGTTGGGAGAGACGGGGGCACGGGACAGGTTGGGAGATATTTATCCTTCGGCCCCGTCGATGTATTCCTTTCGTATATGTTCTGTATCAGCGGAAGAAAAGAAAATTAACTCTATGTGGGTCCAACACAACACTAATCTAAAAGCAACCTTGTGTGGTAGATTCTTCGCCGGTACTTACCGGAACCGGTAAAAAAAAACTTAGCTCGCACCACCGGTGTTAGACTACCCACAATGGGAGTAACATAGGTAGTAACATCACATATATCTAGATAAAATAGATGATGTGACAAGCAATAAATGAAGAAAGAGAGAAAAGTGGTAACATAGCTAGTTACTAGTAGTAGTAGTAACATCACACATATCAAAGCAAGATGTGTCTATAGCCTAATAAATGAAAAGGTTGCATGTTATCACACATATGTTACTACCCACTATAGAGGTAGTAACATAGGCTAGTAACATGTCGATGTTACTACTCTATGTTACTACCCATTGTGGCTAGTCTTATCCTAAAGAAACTTAGTTTTGTCTCTGTTGTTTTAAAAGCAGGCAAGTCAACGGAGGTGAACAACGAAACGAAGCCATGTGGCGGGTCTCCGGAAGCGAGGCGGCTCGACGCCCGACGGCAGAGCGATGCGCTGGCGATTTAGCGATGACGGCGTGAGGTAGTGGCAGAGGGGCCCGGCGGCTCGCAACAGAGGCGATGTCGGCTCAAGGCTGCGGGGTGAGACGACAGTGGAGCTGCGGGTCAACGGCGATGGCCGAGGCCGGAGCAGCATATGGCCGGGCCGGGGACGGTGAGGCCGCACGGCTCCCCAGCAAGGCGGAGACCGACGATCCATGGCAGCGGCTTGAAGTGAAGTGGCGCGCCACGTGAGGTGGACGCGCAGTTCCGAGAAGAGTGCGGACGTGCGGCGCGAGAGGCCAGCAAAAGCAGTATCAGCGGCCCGGCACCGGCCGGAGCTGGCGTGCAAGGGCGGTGACTCGGCGAGTCAGGTGAGGTGAATCCGAGCGCGGCTGTAGTTGATGAGTCCGCGTTGTCGCTCCTCCGGATTGTGGTCATCAGGGCCGGTCCTGAGATTTTGGGGGCCCTGGGCGAAACTATAAACTGGGGCCCCATGATATAAATATAAAAATATTAATATATGTATATATCAGTTGTTACTAATAAACACATGGACAATTTCTACATAATATCTTCTATAGCCCCCCCCCCCCCCGCTCATCATTATTATTTCCATTTCTTTGTCTATTATTAAGACATCCCAAATTTTGGATAATAGATATTCCATAGAAGATGAATTCAGTATTTTCTCATAATCACTTACATTGTTATCATCTTTTGATTGCCCTTGTCTTCTCGATTAACACTAGGGCCCTCATAGGATTGTCGTTTCACAGCGCCATACCCATGTAAAATATACACACCTCCTTCTGTCGTGTGTCCAATGATATACACCTGTAAAATAAATACAAGCATATAAAGATACACAGATGCGAAGCAGAGCCTAGTTGTCCCCTAAAACAAATGTCACACCTGTATTTCTTCAGGTGCTCGTACTACGCACCACAGTCGGGGGCATCCAATTTAGATGGCATGCGATGCTAAAATTTAAATAAGAAGAAAATCAGTATCTGAAAACTAACCCGAAGTTACAAAGGTATAAATCATCAATTCAATCAAATCTTACCTATCATGAGTTTATCATGGCGGACTCAGAAATTTTAAATCCCAATACCATCTCTTTCTGGACTGAGTACGTTGGGGTTGGGCTGTAGTCTGAATCCTCAAGCTGTTAAGCAGGTACATGTTGCACGGAGCTCTATTGATTGGCGATTGGTTAAAGCAGCAAGAGAAGGTGGAGGGCTTGAGGAGGGCCATGCGGGGCAACGATGGGAAAATCTTGGCAGGAGATGGTGGCTCCACGAACATCACAGGAGATCCTCGAGATCAATTTCAAGCGTCAGACCAGGAGGGGATCTCGCATGGCGAACGCCGCCGAAGACATACGTGTAGCCTGGGTAAACCGTTTTTAGCGAACCCTAGATCAATGCCTGGTTGTGCGCTAATCAGGGCCCAAGAGGGGGCCCCTTTGACGTCGGGGGCCTGGGGCGGCCGCCCCGTTCGCCCCCCCTCAGGGCCGGGCCTGGTGGTCATATCCGTTCACAGTCGGCAAGGCGGATCACAGTAACAGCCGGCGATGCCACGGTGGAGGTGAGCAACAGCGGCGGGGTTGACTTGAGGCTGCAGCGACTCACGGCAAATGCGGAGGCGAGGTCGGCCAGGCGCGGATGGCCCTAACGGCGGCTCAAAGTGAGGCCATCGTGAGAGGCGCGGGCGGAGGCTGTTACAAGGTGGAGGCGAGGGCGAGTCAGTGACGGCGGCTCGTGCAGATCGTCTCGCCCCTGCTGCGGTTGAAGACAGCGCCGCGAAACTCCGACGACTGGATGGTGGCTTGGCGCGGCCGGCGGTTTGGCACAGAAGAGATGCAGCGACTCAGGCGCGTCTGTCTTGACGAGGCATCCAGGTGCAGCACCCGTCTGCGAGCGGGGCGGAGACGGAGCCTAGCCAGTGAGAACGGACAGCGAGGGTGCGATGGCCGAGCCGGCGACGTGGTCGATGCTCCGTGGAAGATTGAGTCAGCGTCCCAGTCGTGGACTTCCCGCGTGCATGGCCTTGCTGTTCAGGCCAAGCCTGATTCCTCGACGAGCTTCGCCAGGAGAGGAAACTAGTTTGATGTCTTCTGTGGATTCTGACTACCACGTACGTGGAGTTCATACCCCTTTGGTTAGCTTGATTGCTTTGTACTTGGAGTAGCGATGGCTTCCCGTGATGAATTTCTCTCCCCCTTTTTTTCTATCATGGACACGTTGTGGGAGCCTTTATATTCTTTCATTGATCTTGATACCCAACTTCTGACTGTTGGCTGATGTGGCTGAGTATCTCCACAGCGAGCTTGCGGATGATCATGGAGGTGGAGGAGTAAGGGAGCACGCAGACGAGAAGTGGCACAAGGCGGGCATCGTCGGCGAAGGCCAGCTGCGTGAGTATCCGGTCCAGGGTGTCCTCCCTCTCTGCGTCAGTTGGGACCGGCAGGGCAGCCGACGGCTCCGCCATCTGCCCATCTCGTACTGCTGGGCTCGCGCGGTCGCCGCTAGTCTGATCTTGAGAGCATCGGTGGCCGGTCAAAACCGCCTGGAGACTTGATCTCATCATTTATTTATTTTTTCTCTGAGGAGACAGTTAGGTCCGTGATTACATCTACTTTGGGTCTTTCTGAACAGGTATGTATCCGTCCGAGTCGATTTTGGTCCACACTCGAGGCTTTTGGAAAGGCCACCGCTAGGCGCCGGCAAGATTCGGCCGGTCCGTTTTAAACCTTTAGATTAGAGCATTGATGGCCGTTAGATAGCCACCCGATGGAATCCGTCCATGTCATCTGATCGCTATATAACAGCGACTTCGTCTATTCTACAGGTCAACAGCCATGGGCGCTCGCACCCCGTCTCTGAACTACACGGCCTTGTCCATGTGCGCAGCTCTGGCAAGCGCGGCTCCGGCGAGGGCAACGGCCGCCAGCTGCTCACACCTTGCCGCCTCGCAACACTGCTCTCCGTTTCTGGCCGAAGAAACCTTCCCCGATTTCGTTGCAGATTTGCCGTCAAAACCGCATGCAATTTCCCCAGCTGTCCGGTTGCAACTCCTTGCCATTGACGCTCATTGTTTGCAGCATCCAGGACTTCGGGTGCGCCGCTCGTCGAGCTCGCCGCACAGGGTTATGCAAACAATGGCCACCAGTATACCATGAAAGGATGTAGCAAAACGTTTCATCAGTTGTAGCAAAACCAGATGACGGGCGCAGCAAAAATGTCACTGCCGCCGTCGCGGGTCGCAGCTTTGCCGTGGATGGATGTAGCAAAAAAATTGTTGGTCGTAGAAAAAACCAAAAGCGGTTGCAGCAAAGACGACACCGCCGGCGTCGCGGGTCGTAGCTCTGCCTTGGATGGATGTAGCAAAAAGTTTCGTTGGTCGTAGCTAAATCCAATAGTGCTTGCAGCTTTGTGATATGTGGTTGCAGCAAAAAAACATCGTGGCCCCGGTGGTCGCCATGGCTACCGTCGAAAAAAGAACAAAAGCCCGTTCCAGCAATTCTGAAGCTGGTTCCAACAAACAACATGGCTGGTTGCAGCAAAACACCACACTTGCGACAATGATTCCAGCAAACATGGTTGCCGGTTCCAGCAATTCGAGACGCCGTTTCCAGCAAATCTCCATGCCGGTTACAGCAAATATCACGATAATCCTGGTAGACTCGTCGTAGCTCCCGGACAAGCTGGTTCCAGCAAAACGTTGCACCGGTTGCAACATGGCGAGTACTAGGCGCCGGTCAACCAGCCCAATATTTCGGCCGGTCGCCGCGTAGCCCTTCGATCCCTCCGCGTCTAACCGTTCGATCCGTTTCGTTCCCCTCGCGCCTCACCCCTCGCACACCCTCCTCTGAGAAAAACATGGTGGCCGCCCACTCGCCGCCGCGTCCCGCGGAGCGAGTTCCTACCCTCCCCGGTCGTCTCGCCCCCGACGCTCGCTATTGAATATCACCGCCGACGCTCGCTGTTGAATCTCACCGCCGACGCTCGCGGCCGTCAAACGCAACAAAAAATACCGATGGTCATGGCAGCATTTCCATGGCCTTCCCTTGTTCATCCATGGTAGTAGCAAGAACTGTCAACATATGAATCAATCTTGAACACCGTAGTAGCAAAAACTGTCAACATATGTATCAATCCTGAAGACCGTAGTAGCAAAAACTGTCAACATATGTATCAATTCTGAACACCGTAGTAGCAAAAACAAGAAAGGTTGCAACAAAAACACATAGTCGTGGGTCTCGGCAGGTCATGAAAAAAGGATGTAGCAATTGACCATGCTGATAGTAGCAAAACTCGAAACGGTGGTAGGAAAATTGGTACTGGTTCTACTCAAACAAACATGGTAGCAAAAATTTGGGCTGGTTCCAGCAAAAGTCGAACATGATGGTAGCAAATTGGTACCGTGGTAGCAAAAATATTGACCAGTTCCAGCAAAAAAAGAAGACAATGGTAGCAAAATTTGGGGCTGCTTCCAGCAAAAAAGAACCTCGCCGGATCTCCCACACTTCCTGCCGTGGTTTCAAACGCCCTGAACCCCGGCCGCCGCGGCTCTCCAGCACTTGTGCTACCGTCTCCAGCACCGGTGGGTGCTGGTTGTACCACTGGTAGCTGTCGTCTCCAATCTTGTGGCCGTCGTCCCAGCACCGCGTAGCGTCGGTCCAAACACCAAGCGGCACCGGTCCTAGCTCCAGCACCCGGTTACCCCCGCCCCATGACGGCTTGCAGGACCGGACGGTGTTTTGCAACAAAAAGTTTCGCGGAGGCGCAATTCGGCATGAAGGCAGGGGGGAAAGGATGGGGCTGAAGAGGGGAGTTTGCAGCGGCTCGTGCACCGATAATGGCAGCCGGCCCGATCTATCGCAAGGGAAGGTAAGGACTGGGGAGAGGATAAGATCCACAATTGGGAAACGAGGCATGGGAACTCTCCAGATCGTACTGGATAGAGAATGATGTGCGTGTGGCCCACTGGACATGTGTTTAGCGCAGGGTGCTAGGAGACGCACGATGATCCGACACGCGGCACGCGACCGGCCGAACGCTCGACCGGTGCGCCGTATACAAACGTTTCCCTTTTGGAAACAGGCGATTCATCCTTTCCTTTTTTAACCTAGAACGACAAAAACAACAGCCGCGACGGATTGCTTCTTGATCCCTTCTCTTGATGGCGTCCTTAGTGCCTTTAACGTGATCGGCCGTAGCACGAAATAAGCTGAGCATATTGCCCTCGAGGTCTCAATGAGGTGAGACGCCGCGCATTGAGGGCAGTATCTGAATTGTCTCTGACCTTGACTAACAAACTTGAGGTTAACATCATCCTAGTCACGGCGCACGACACATCTGCTGTCGAATACATCGGTTTGAGCAGATCGTTTGAAGCAGCATGCGAAATAATCATGAAAAAATTCTTTCGATCTCGACTGGTAAACTTAAAGTCGATTTAGATCCTTCTGTGCCGGATCATCTTCATCCGGCAAAACGCGACCTGCTCAATCCCTGGGATAGATCCCTTCAAGAACTCAACACCACCGTGCGCAGGCCCCACGGTGGGCGCCAACTATCGTGGATTTGTCACGACAGATGTCCTAATGTGAGGACTTAGTCATGAAGCCAACGCATCTATGTAGTAGCTTCATAGGGGTTGAGCGGAATCGAGAGACGCAACACAAGACAAGGGTTTAGACAGCTTCGGGCCCCGGGAAACATCATCCGATAATAACCCTACATGCTGTTTGTGGCTAGGTCTCATTATGATCATGAGCGAGTCGCCGGATAAACCGACTCTTTGTGTCTAGCCCTAGAGATTTTTTCTCGTTGCTTCTCCCTCTTGGGGGTGCCCTCCCCCTCCTTACATAAGTTGAAGGGGCGGGTAACATGTGGAGTCCTATTAGGATTAGGACTAGTCTATTACAAGTGGAATCCTAGTTTGCTACCTTAAGGGAAAACTCCTTATGCCTTTCCTCGTAAACCGGCCCACCATAACATGAGCCGGCCTTCTGGGCCTTGGGCCTAGTCTTCTATCCGACCCGCCGTTAGGGCCATCCGTGAGTCGCCAGGCTCGTGAGTCGCCACTCCGGCGGGTTACCAATGAAAACGCCAAGCTCGGCCGGGTCATACTTCCGGCCGGGTCATACCACGGGGTATATCCCTGACAGCACCCATGTAAACATATTAAGTTTCGTAAACAGATTCAGACTTAGCAGAAAAACAGAGCATGGCATAAACAGCAGCATGAAGGCAATTTTGTGAGCTCGATTCACTCTTCACAAGGCATTGCGTGACAAGATAAGCATGTCATCAGCGAGAAGACATGTTAATGAAGCTAATCATGGCAATATCAAGTTCATAGTATGCTTGGATCACTAACAACCACCATGGCAAAATTGATTAACAAGTAAACAAGCTGTCAGGAACATTTTATAGCAAAAGTAGAGCAAGATTAAGACTTTCTAGAGCACTCTATAAATGCAAACAGGGGCATGAATGGATGGAGCATAACTATATGTTCAAAACACCCTTACTGAAGATACTCAAAAGAGGCATGGATCTCACTGTAGCAGCATGAATACATGTCATGAAAATAACAGCAGAACAAAGACTTAGTAAAATCCCGAGTTCCTGAAATCAGCAACATCGCGGAGGCTACTTTGCAAGCTTGAAACAATCAACACATGGCTAGTAAAATCCTGAGTCCTTGAAATCAGCAACATCGCGGAGACTACTTTGCAAGCTTGAAACAATCAACACATGGCATATCATGAAGAATGGATTACACCAGAGCAAAGATGGCATGTTGTAGCCCATAACACATGTAGACTTCATGCTCAAAAGAATCACACAAAAAGATGCAAAAATGGCAAATGAGCATGTTCTGTTAACAGACAGGAGACAACATTATATAGCACTCTTGCAACGATGATTAGCCCATCAAGATGGACTCAAATGAACATGGCACAATGGAATGAAATGAAGAGCATCTCCTGATGAACATTTTTATATATTATATGGATGAAACGGAGCAGCCCACATGGAGTTATGGCATGCCAAAGGTAGCACCAAAATGTTAGAAAATAGGGACTAAAAATTATACCCTCCGAGAAGTGGACGGGGAGATGCGGGACGAGGCGATCTGGGACGGGCGCGGGTGCGTTCGCTTGGTTGAACTGGTGGATCTGGTCCACCTCCAAATCCGGCGATGCTCCGGTGAGGGTACAACTCCGGCGAGGTGGTGGTGAGCGGGGTCGGCGAGGAGGTAGTCGGGGGCGCGGATCCGGTCGCTCCCAACCCGATCCGGCCGGATCCGGTGGCGGTTGGCGGCGGGGTGGCGAGCTCGGCGGGTGGCGGAGGCGAGGCTCGTCGGCGGGAGGAGCTCCGAGGGTCGGGGAAGGCGGTGGGAGGCACGACGACGGCGGCGGAGAGCCGGAGGGGAAGCGGCGCTTGAGATCCGGCGGCAGGGAGCCTTGGCGGTCGGGCTGGGCGGCGCAGCCGGGCGGCGATGTGATGCAGCCCGAGAAGGCGGCGGCGACGAACGGGCGAGGCGCCTGGGCGCCGGGCCGGGCTCGGGCGGTTACATGGCCGCGCCTGGCTCTGCAGGGCTGCAAGCAAGGGAAGAGAGAGAGGAGGCGCGGGGACACATGGCAGCGGTGGATTGGTTGGAGGGCGGCGGAGGACATGTCCGGCGGCGCGGAGGGAGTTGGACTAGGGTTTGATCTACGCGAAATTTCAGGGAGGGGCACATATTTATAGGTAGAGGGATCTAGGAGAGTCCAAATGAGGAGCGGTTTTCGCCCACACGATTGTGATCGAACGACCGGGAGCATGGATATGGTTTGGATGGGTTATTGGGCCATTTTGGAGGGGTGTTGGGCTGCAACACACAAGAGGCCTCTACGGTTAATTACCCGGTTAACCGTTGGAGCATCAAACGACCTCCAAATGGCACGAAACTTGACAGGCGGTCTACCGGTGGTGTACCAAGGCCTCTTTCCAAATCACGGTCCATTTCGAGAATGTTTAACACCCGCTCACAATAAGAGACAAAAGGGGGACGCCGGAGGACATAGGAGTGTTGGATTGCAAAACGGGCAACGGGGAAAATGCTCGGATGCATGAAACGAACACGTATGCAAAAAGAGATGCACATGATGACATGGCCAAGTGCGACACGCAAGCAAATGACATGGCAAGGACGGCGAATAACTGGCAGACACCTGGCGCATCGGATCCGGGCGTTACACACTATCCCTGTTCGACGTAGCAAATTTTTGTTGGGGAACGTAGTAATTTCAAAAAATTTCCTACGCACACACAAGATCATGGTGATGCATAGAAACGAGAGGGCAGAGTGTTGTCCACGTACCCTCGTAGACCGAAAGAGGAAGCGTTAGCACAACGCGGTTGATGTAGTCGTACGTCTTCACGATCCGACCGGTCAAGTACCGAACGTACGGCACCTCCGAGTTCAGCACACGTTCAGCCCGATGATGTCTCTCGAACTCCGATCCAGCCTAGTGTTGAGGGAGAGTTTCGTTAGCACGACGGCGTGGTGACGATGTTGATGTTCTACCGACGAAGGGCTTCGCCTAAGCACCGCTACAGTATTATCGAGGCGGACTATGGTGGAGGGGGGCACCGCACACGGCTAAGAGATCAAACAGATCAATTGTTGTGTCTTTGGGGTGCCCCCTGCCCCCGTATATAAAGGAGCAAGGGGGAGGCCAGCCGGCCCTCTATGGCGCGCCCCCAAGAGGAGAATTCTAGTAGGTTTCCACCTAAAGGGAGAGAGGGGGAAGGAAGGAGAGGGAGAGGGAGAGGGAAAGGGGGGCGCCGCCCCCTCTCCAAGTCCAATTCGGACCAGAGGGGGAGGGGCGCGCGGCCTGCCCTAGGCCGCCCCTCTCTCTCTCCACTAAGGCCCATCGAGGCCCATTAGTTCCCCCGGGGGTTCCGATAACCCTCGGGCACTCCGGTTTTATCCAAAACTTCTCCAGAACACTTCAGGTGTCCGAATATAGTCGTCCAATATATCAATCTTCATGTCTCGACCATTTCGAGACTCCTCGTCATGTCCGTGATCACATCCGGGACTCCGAACAACCTTCGGTACATCAAAACATGTAAACACATAATAAAACTGTCATCGTAACGTTAAGTGTGCGGACCTATGGGTTCGAGAACTATGTAGACATGACCGAGACACGTCTCTGGTCAATAACCAATAGCGGAACCTGGATGCTCATATTGGCTCCCACATATTCTACGAAGATCTTTATCGGTCAGACTACATAACAACATACGTTGTTCCCTTTGTCATCGGTATGTTACTTGCCCGAGATTCGATCGTCGGTATCTCAATACCTAGTTCAATCTCGTTACCGGCAAGTCTCTTTACTCGTTCCATAATACAACATCCCGCAACTAACTCATTAGTTTCATTGCTTGCAAGGCTTAAGTGATGTGCATTACCGAGAGGGCCCAGAGATACCTCTTCGACAATCGGAGTGACAAATCCTAATCTCGAAATACGCCAACCCAACAAGTACCTTTGGAGACACCTGTAGAGCACCTTTATAATCACCCAGTTACGTTGTGACGTTTGGTAGCACACAAAGTGTTCCTCAGGTAAACGGGAGTTGCATAATCTCATAGTCATAGGAACATGTATAAGTCATGAAGAAAGCAATAGCAACATACTAGACGATCGTGTGCTAAGCTAACGGAATGGGTCATGTCAATCACATCATTCTCCTAATGATGTGATCCCATTAATCAAATGACAACTCATGTCTATGGTTAGGGAACATAATCATCTTTGATCAATGAGCTAGTCTAGTAGAGGCATACTAGTGACATTCTGTTTCTCTATGTATTCACACATGTATTATGTTTCCGGTTAATACAATTCTAGCATGAATAATAAACATTTATCATGATATAAGGAAATAAATAATAACTTTATTATTGCCTCTAGGCATATTTCCTTCTGTCTCCCACTTGCACTAGAATCAATAATCTAGATTACACAGTAATGATTCTAACACCCATGGAGCCTTGGTGCTGATCATGTTTTGCTCGTGGAAGAGGCTTAGTCAACGGGTCTGCAACATTCAGATCCGTATGTCTCTTGCAAATTTCTATGTCTCCCACCTGGACTAGATCCCGGATGGAATTGAAGCGTCTCTTGATGTGCTTGGTTCTCTTGTGAAATCTGGATTCCTTCGCCAAGGCTATTGCTCCATTATTGTCACAAAAGATTTTCATTGGACCTGATGCACTAGGTATGACACCTAGATCGGATATGAACTCCTTCATCCAGACTCCTTCATTTGCTGCTTCCGAAGCAGCTATGTACTCCGCTTCACATGTAGATCCCGCCATGACGCTTTGTTTAGAACTGCACGAACTGACAGCTCCACCGTTCAATGTAAACATGTATCCGGTTTGCGATTTAGAATAGTCCAGAATAGTGTCAAAGCTTGCATCAACGTAACCATTTACGATGAGCTCCTTGTCACCTCCATAAACGAGAAACATAACCTTAGTCCTTTTCAGGTACTTCAGGATGTTCTTGACCGCTGTCCAGTGATCCACTCCTGGATTACTTTGGTACCTCCCTGCTAGACTTATAGCAAGGCACACATCAGGTCTAGTACACAGCATTGCATACATGATAGAGCCTATGGCTGAAGCATAGGGAACATTTTTCATTTTCTCTCTATCTTCTACAGTGGTCAGGCATTGAGTCTTACTCAACTTCACTCCTTGTAACACAGGCAAGAACCCTTTCTTTGCTTGATCCATTTTGAACTTCTTCAAAACTTTGTCAAGGTATGTGCTTTGTGAAAGTCCAATTAAGCGTCTTGATCTATCTCTATAGATCTTAATGCCCAATATGTAAGCAGCTTCACCAAGGTCTTTCATTGAAAAACTCTTATTCAAGTATCCCTTTATGCTATCCAGAAATTCTATATCATTTCCAATCAGTAATATGTCATCCACATATAATATCAGAAATGCTACAGAGCTCCCACTCACTTTCTTGTAAATACAGGCTTCTCCAAAAGTCTGTACAAAACAAAATGCTTTGATCACACTATCAAAGCGTTTATTCCAACTCCGAGAGGCTTGCACCAGTCCATAAATGGATCACTGTAGCTTGCACACTTTGTTAGCTCCCTTTGGATTGACAAAACCTTCCGGTTGCATCATACACAACTCTTCTTCCAGAAATCCATTCAGGAATGCAGTTTTTTGACATCCATCTGCCATATTTCATAATCATAAAATGCGGCAATTGCTAACATGATTTGGACAGACTTAAGCATCGCTACAGGTGAGAAGGTCTCATCGTAGTCAACCCTTGAACTTGTCGAAAACCTTTCGCAACAAGTCGAGCTTTATAGACAGTAACATTACCGTCAGCGTCAGTCTTCTTCTTGAAAATCCATTTATTCTCAATTGCTTTCCAATCATCGGGCAAATCAGCCAAAGTCCACACTTTGTTCTCATACATGGATCCCATCTCAGATTTCATGGCTTCAAGCATTTTGTGGAATCTGGGCTCACCATCGCTTCTTCATAGTTCGTTGGTTCATCATGATCTAGTAGCATGACTTCCAGAACAGGATTACCGTACCACTCTGGTGCGGATCTCACTCTGGTTGATCTACGAGGTTCAGTAAACTTGATCTGAAGTTCCATGATCATCATCATTAATTTCCTCACTAATTAGTGTAGGTGTCACAGAAACCGGTTTCTATGATGAACTACTTTCCAATAAGGGAGCCGGTACAGTTACCTCATCAAGTTCTACTTTCCTCCCACTCACTTCTTTCGAGAGAAACTCCTTCTCTAGAAAGGATCCATTCTTAGCAACGAATGTCTTGCCTTTGGATCTGTGATAGAAGGTGTACCCAACAGTCTCCTTTGGGTATCCTATGAAGACACATTTTTCCGATTTGGGTTCGAGCTTATCAGGTTGAAGCTTTTTCATATAAGCATCGCAGCCCCAAATTTTAAGAAACGACAACTTTGGTTTCTTGCCAAACCACAGTTCATAAGGCGTCGTCTCAATGGATTTTGATGGTGCCCTATTTAATGTGAATGCGGCTGTCTCTAAAGCATAACCCCAAAATGATAGCGGTAAATCTGTAAGAGACATCATAGATCGCACCATATCAAGTAAAGTACGATTACGACGTTCGGACACACCATTACGCTGTTGTGTTCCGGGTGGCGTGAGTTGCGAAACTATTCCGCATTGTTTCAAATGTAGACCAAACTTGTAACTCAAATATTCTCCTCCACGATCAGATCGTACAAACTTTATTTTCTTGTTACGATGATTTTCAACTTCACTCTGAAATTCTTTGAACTTTTAAAATGTTTCAGACTTATGCTTCATTAAGTAGATATACCCATATCTGCTTAAATCATCTGTGAATGTGAGAAAATAACAATATCCGCCACGAGCCTCAACATTCATTGGACCACATACATCTGTATCTATGACTTCCAACAAATCTGTTGCTCTCTCCATAGTTCTGGAGAACGGCGTTTTAGTCATCTTGCCCATGAGGCACGGTTCGCAAGTACCAAGTGATTCATAATCAAGTGGTTCCAAAAGTCCATCAGTATGGAGTTTCTTCATGCGCTTTACACCGATATGACCTAAACGGCAGTGCCACAAATAATTTGCACTATCATTATCAACTCTTCATCTTTTGGCTTCAACATTATGAATATGTGTATCACTACTATAGAGATTCATCAAGAATAGACCACTCTTCAAGGGTGCATGACCATAAAAGATATTACTCATATAAATAGAACAACCATTATTCTCAGATTTAAATGAATAACCGTCTCGCATCAAACAAGATCCAGATATAATGTTCATGCTCAACGCTGGCACCAAATAACAATTATTTAGGTCTAATACTAATCCGAAGGTAGATGTAGAGGTAGCGTGCGATCTGCGATCACATCGACTTTGGAACCATTTCCCAGCGCATTGTCACCTCGTCCTTTGCCGGTGTTCGCAATCCGTAGTCCTGTTTCAAGTTGCAAATATTAGCAAGAACCAATTATCAAATATCCAGGTGCTCTGCGAGCTCTAGTAAGGTACACATCAATAACATGTATCTCACATATACCTTTGTTCACCTTGCCATCCTTCTTATCCGCCAAATACTTGGGGCAGTTCCGCTTCCGGTGACCGATCGCTTGCGGTAGAAGCACTCGAGCCAGGGCTTAGGTCCGAGACTGGTTTCTTCTCATGAGCAGCAACTTGTTTGCTGTTCTTCTTGAAGTTCCCCTTCTTCTTCCCTTTGCCCTTTTTCTTGAAACTAGTGGTCTTGTTGACCATCAACACTTGATGCTCCTTCTTGATTTCTACCTCCACAGCCTTTAGCATTGCGAAGAGCTCGGGAATCGTCTTATCCATCCCTTGCATGTTATAGTTCATCACGAAGCTCTTGTAGCTTGGTGGCAGTGATTGGAGAATTCTGTCAATGACACTATCATCCGGAAGATTAACTCCCAGTTGAATCAAGTGATTATTATACCCAGACATCTTGAGTATATGCTCACTGACAGAATTATTCTCTTCCATCTTGCAGCTATAGAACTTATTGGAGACTTCATATCTCTCAATCCGGTCATTTGCTTGAAATATTAACTTCAACTCCTGGAACATCTCATATGCTCCATGACGTTCAAAACATCGTTGAAGTCCCGGTTCTAAGCCATAAAGCATGGCACACTAAACTATTGAGTAGTCATCAGATTTGCTCTGCCAGACGTTCATAACATCTGGTGTTGCTCCTGCAGCAGGCCTGGCACCCAGCTGTGCTTCCAGGACGTAATTCTTCTGTGCAGCAATGAGGATAATCCTCAAGTTATGTACCCAGTCCGTGTAATTGCTACCATCATCTTTCAACTTTGCTTTCTCAAGGAACGCATTGAAATTCAACGGAACAATAGCACGGGCCATCTATCTACAATCAACATAGACAAGCAAGATACTATCAGGTCCTAAGTTTATGATAAATTTAAGTTCAATTAATCATATTACTTAAGAAATCCCACTTAGAAAGACATTCCTCTAATCTTCTAAGTGATCACGTGATCCATATCAACTAAACCATAACCGATCATCACGTGAAATGGAGTAGTTTTCAATGGTGAACATCACTATGTTGATCATATCTACTATATGATTCATGCTCGACCTTTCGGTCTCAGTGTTCCGAGGCCATATCTGCATATGCTAGGCTCGTCAAGTTTAACCTGAGTATTCTGCGTGTGAAAACTGGCTTGCACCCGTTGTAGATAGACGTAGAGCTTATCACACCCGATCATCACGTGGTGTCTGGGCACGACGAACTTTGGCAACGGTGCATACTCAGGGAGAACACTTTTATTTTGAAATTTAGTGAGAGATCATCTTATAATGCTACCGTCAATCAAAGCAAGATAAGATGCATAAAATATAAACATCACATGCAATCAATATAAGTGATATGATATGGCCATCATCATCTTGTGCTTGTGATCTCCATCTCCGAAGCACCTCCATGATTGCCATCGTCACCGGCGCGACACCTTGATCTCCATCGTAGCATCGTTGTTGTATCGCCAATCTTATGCTTCTACGACTATCGCTACCGCTTAGTGATAAAGTAAAGCATTACAGGGCGATTGCATTGCATACAATAAGCGACAACCATATGGCTCTGCCGATTGCCGATAACTCGGTTACAAAACATGATCATCTCATACAATAAAATTTAGCATCATGTCTTGACCATATCACATCACAACATACCCTGCAAAAACAAGTTAGACGTCCTCTACTTTGTTGTTGCAAGTTTTATGGGGCTGCTACGGGCTTAGCAAGAACCGTTCTTACCTACGCATCAAAACCACAATGATAGTTTGTCAAGTTGGTGCTGTTTAAACCTTCGCAAGGACCGGGCGTAGCCACACTCGGTTCAACTAAAGTGAGAGAGACAGACACCCGCCTGTCACCTTTAAGCAACGAGTGCTCGCAACAGTGAAACCAGTCTCGCGTAAGCGCACTCGTAATGTCTGTCCGGGCCGCTTCATCTCACAATACCGCCAAACCAAAGTATGAGATGCTGGTAAGCAGTATGACTTATATCACCCACAACTCACTTGTGTTCTACTCGTGCATATGACATCTACGCATAAAACCAGGCTCGGATGCCACTGTTTGTGAACGTAGTAATTTCAAAAAAAATTCTACGCACACGCAAGATCATGGTGATGCATAGCAACGAGAGGGGAGAGTGTTGGCCACGTACCCTCGTAGACCGAAAGGGGAAGTGTTAGCACACCGCGGTTGATGTAGTCGCATGTCTTCACGATCCAACCGATCAAGTACCGAACGTACGGCACCTTCGAGTTCAGCACACGTTCAGCCCGATGACGTTCCTCGAACTCCGATCCAGCCGAGTCTTGAGGGAGAGTTTCGTCAGCACGATGGCATGGTGACGATGTTGATGTTCTACCAACGCAGGGCTTCGCCTAAGCACTGCTACAGTATTATCGAGGTGGACTATGGTGGAGGGGGGCACCACACACGGCTAAGAGATCAAACAGATCAATTGTTGTGTCTTTGGGGTGCCACCTGCCCCCGTATATAAAGGAGCAAGGGGGAGGCCGGCCGGCCCTCTATGGCGCGCCCCCAAGAGGGGAATCCTACTAGGACTCCAAGTCCTAGTAGGTTTCCACCTAAAGGGAGAGAGGGGGAAGGAAGGAGAGGGAGAGGGAGAGGGAAAGGGGGGCGCCGCCCCCCTCTCCTAGTCCAATTCGGACCAGAGGGGGAGGGGCGCGCGGCCCGCCCTAGGCCGCCCCTCTCTCTCTCTCCACTAAGGCCCATCGAGGCCCATTAGTTCCCCCGGGGGTTCCGATAACCCTCCGGCACTCCAGTATTATCCGAAACTTCTCCGGAACACTTCTGATGTCCGAATATAGTCGTCCAATATATCAATCTTCATGTCTTGACCATTTCGAGACTCCTCGTCATGTCCGTGATCACATCCGGGACTCTGAACAACCTTCGGTACATCAAAACATATAAACTCATAACAAAACTGTCATCGTAACGTTAAGCGTGCGGACCCTACGGGTTCGAGAACTATGTAGACATGACCGAGACACGTCTCCGGTTAATAACCAGTAGCGGAACGTGGATGCTCATATTGGCTCCCACATATTCTACGAAGATCTTTATCGGTCAGACCGCATAACAACATACATTGTTCCCTTTGTCATCGGTATGTTACTTGCCCGAGATTCGATCGTCGGTATCTCAATACCTAGTTCAATCTCGTTATCGGCAAGTCTCTTTACTTGTTCCGTAATACATCATCCCGCAACTAACTCATTAGTTGCATTTCTTGCAAGGCTTAAGTGATGTGCAATACCGAGAGGGCCTAGAGATACCTCTCCGACAATCAGAGTGACAAATCCTAATCTCGAAATACGCCAACCCAACAAGTACCTTCGGAGACACCTGTAGAGCACCTTTATAATCACCGAGTTACGTTGTGACGTTTGGTAGCACACAAAGTGTTCCTCCGGTAAACGGGAGTTGCATAATCTCATAGTCATAGGAACATGTGTAAGTCATGAAGAAAGCGATAGCAACATACTAGACGATCGTTTGCTAAGCTAACGGAATGGGTCATGTCAATCACATCATTCTCCTAATGATGTGATCCCATTAATCAAATGACAACTCATGTCTATGGTTAGGAAACATAACCATCTTTGATCAATGAGCTAGTCTAGGAGAGGCATATTAGTGACATTCTGTTTGTCTATGTATTCACACATGTATTATGTTTCCAGTTAATACAATTCTAGCATGAATAATAAACATTTATCATGATATAAGGAAATAAAGAATAACTTTATTATTGCCTCTAGGGCATATTTCCTTCAATTTTGTGCTTGGTACAAATCTTCAGAAGGGTGACGAGACGGTGGCATTAAGGTCGTCTGGATGGGAGAATTATCCCTTGACGTACGAGCGGATAAAATATGCTGCCCTCGATACCCGTGTGAGTTTTGAGATAGCTGTAAGGTCCAAAGAGCTTGTTGCGAAGCCGTCTCCCACAGAGAATGAGAAGAAGAAGAAGAATAAGAAGAAAACGCTGCACCAGCAGGAGGGCATCATGGATGGATGAACTATTTCCTCTCTTGCAAAAAAAATTTTATTCCCTCTCGGTGTATATTGATATAGATGGACTATTTCGATGGTGTGCATGTCTTTGGAACAGAGTAGTAGCATGAGTCCGCTTGACTATAAGGAACTATTTATCCGCATATATAGCTTTCTTTGCTACTCCTTCCAGTGATCGGTATGCAGTGCATGTGTCCGTAGACATGACAGCTTGTCCATGGAATTTCAACTACGGCGACCATCACGTTTCTTCTCGCGATTCCCACGACGCCTCTCCAACCCACGACACCACTCCCCCCAACATGCGCCCCACCCCTCTCGGCCACACCACACCTCTGCCTTTGTGTGCATGACATGTGGGCCACCTAAAATGCGGCGAGCATCAAGTTTCTACCACAGCTACCCGTGATTCCCACGATGCCGCTTGAACCCATGAAACCACACGTCCCCGATCTGCGGCTCACCCCTCTTGGCCCCACTGCCCCTCTGCCTTCGGGAGCATTACATGTGGACCAGTCACCTATCGGGTCCACATGTTATTGACTCAAAGGTAGGTGTAGTAAGGCGCTGAAGCTCAGTCTCGATGGCCCTGAGAGGGAAATGTAACTCCTGTGCTAGGTGAGGGAGTCCTGGACTAGGGGGTGTCCGGACAGCCGGACTATCAACTTGTGACGCCCCCGATTCAATCGTACACTAATCATGCACGCAAATGTGTACGATCAAGATCAGGGACTCATGGGAAGATACCACAACACAACTCTAAAACATAAATAAGTCATACAAGCATCATAATACAAGCCAGGGGCCTCGAGGGCTCGAATACAAGTGCTCGATCATAGGCGAGTCAGCGGAAGCAACAATATCTGAGTCTGAGACATAAGTTAAACAAGTTTGCCTTAAGAAGGCTAGCACAAAGCTGGGATACAGATCGAAGAGGCGATGCCTCCTGCCTGAGATCCTCCTAAACTACTCCCAGTCGTCGTCGGCAGAGCCTGCACGTAGTAGTAGGCACCTCCAGTGTAGTAGTAAATGCGCCGACGGTGGCGTCGCTCCTGGGCTCCAAAGATCTGGTTGTGACAACCGTAAAGGAAGGAAAGGGGAAAAGGGGGAGAAAGCAACCGTGAGTACTCATCCAAAGTACTGCAAGCAAGGAGCTACACTACTTATGCATGGGTATATGTGTAAGGAGGCAATATCGGTGGACTGAGCTGCGAGAATGCCGAATAAGAGGGGATAGCTAATCACGTCGAAGACTACGCTTCGCAGCCTCCGTCTTGCAAGCATGTAGAAGAGAGTAGATTGAAGTCCTCCAAGTAGCATCTCCAAGTAGCATCTCCAAGAGCATCGCATAGCATAATCCTACCCGCGATCCTCCTCGTCGCCCTGGGAAAAGCGATCACCGGGTTGTCTGTGGAACTTGGAAGGGTGTGTTTTATTAAGTATCCGGTTCTAGTTGTCATAAGGTCAAGGTACAACTCCGGTCGTCGTTTTACCGAGGGACACGGCTATTCAATAGATTAACTTCCTGCAGGGTGCACCACATAACCCAACACGCTTGATCCCATTTGGCGGACACACTTTCTGGGTCATGCCCGCCTCGGAAGATCAACACGCCGCAGCCCCACCTAGGCCTAACAGAGAGGTCAAGACGCCGGTCTAACTCCTATGGCGCAGGGTCCGCCCATCGCCCATTGCACACCTGCACGTTGCGAGGGCGGCCGAAAGCAGAACTAGCCCCCTTAATACAAGAGCAGGCTTATGTTCCAATCCGGCGCGCACCGCTCAGTCGCTGATGTCTAGAAGGCTTCGGCTGATACCACGATGCCGGGATACCCATAACTACTCTCGTGTAGATGGTTAGTGAGTATAGACCAAATGGCCAGACTCAGATCAAATACCCAGATCTCGTTAAGCGTGTTAAGTATCCGCGAATGCCGAACAGGGCCAGGCCCACCTGTCTCCTAGGTGGTCTCAACCTGCTCTGTCGCTCCGCCACAAAGTAACAGTCGGGGGCCGTCGGGAACCCAAGCCCACCTCTACCAGGATGGAGCCACCTGTCCTTTCAGCCCCCTCATCAGAATCACTTACGGGTACTCAATGAGCTGACCCGACTTTAGTCACCATCTGTATAGTATGTATGTATGTATAGTATATACCCGTGATCACCTCCCAAGTGATCACGGCCCGATAGTATAGCAAGGCGATCGACAAGAATGTAGGGCCAATGATGATAAACTAGCATCCTATACTAAGCATTTAGGATTGCGGGTAAGGTATCAATGACTGTAGCAACAATGACAGGCTATGCAACAGAATAGGATTAACGGAAAGCAGTAACATGCTACACAACTCTAATGCAAGCAGTATAGAGGAGAATAGGCGATATCCGGTGATCAAGGGGGCTTGCTGGTTGCTCGAGACAAGAAGGAGGGTCGTCGGTGGCGAGTCGACCACAGGGCATCAACATAAATCACGGGGTCTACCGGAGAGAAGAGAGGAGAAACAGTAAATACATAGCAAGCAAGTGCATAACAGGATAACAAGCGAGCTAGACGTGTTCTAACGCGGTATGAGGTGATACGGTGAAGGGGAACATCCGGAAAGTATCCCGGTGTTACGTGTTTTTAGACAGTTGAACCGGAGGTGAAATGTTGCAGGTTCACTATGCTAGGGACGCGTGGCGGATGAACGGGCTGCGTATCCCGATCCGTCTCGTCGTTCTGAGCAACTTTCATGTTGAAAATAATTTAATCCGAGTTACGGATTAAAAGATATGATTTTCTAAAGATTTTAATAATTTCTGGAATTAAATTAATTATTTAATTTAATTCAAAAATGCATTTATGACATCAGCATGATGTCATGCTGACGTCAGCAGTCAACAGGATTACTGGGTCAAACTGACGTGTGGGCCCAGTGGGACCCACCTGTCATACACTCATAGGTTGATTAGGGTTTAGGTTAAACAAAACACTGTTTAATTAAACTAACTGGTCAATTAGATTATCTAAGTAGGATTAATTAACTTAATTAATTTAGTTAATTAATTAATTAATTAATTAAATTTATTAATTTTATTATTATTATTATTATTAGAATTCTTTTTTTTTCGTTCTGAGGGGTGGGGCCCCCTAGTCAGTGGCACACAGGGCCTTAACAGGCATGGGAGCTAACGGGTGCGTGGGCGCCCGTCGGCGAGAGCGAGACGCTGCTCAGGGGTGGCCATCGGCGCGCTGGCGCCGGCAGCCAAGGCATGACAATGAGGCGAGGCGAGGCGGCCCGCTGGCCGTGGTGGAGAGGGCGCATGGGGAACGGCGGGCGGGGCGGCGCAAGGACGACGCCGAGTTGCAAAGACCGCTAGTGGAGCGACGAGGCGACAGGTGGCGCAAGCGAGGGCACCGTGGTTGGGTCGTCGACGCGGTGCGTGGAGCCGTGGCGAAACCTGAGCTGCTGCGAAGTCTTGGTCGGGAGGTCCGCGCGCAGTGGCCGACGGGCGCAGCAGAGCAGCGACGGCGCCAGCCTTGATCTGGCGTGGTGTCTTTGGCCGAGCGAGCAGCAGCAGGCGGCGAGTGTGTGCGCGTCGCGACGCGACGGCGGATCCGCTAGGGAAGAAGAGGGAAGAAGGGGGCTCACATAGCCTGTAGATGTGCAAAGGCGCTTCGGGAAGGGCCGGATGGCGGGCGACGGCGACGATGTTCAACTCGGGGAGGGAGTTGCACGAGGGAGAGGAGGGGACGAGGCAGTCCGGCGGTGACGGGCGGCGCCGATGACGGGCGCCGGGGAGAGGCGGCGGGGAGACGGGCGATGGCTTCGGGACGCCGGAGATGGTGCGGTGTCGACGCAGGTACTTCTCGGCTCTGATCCAGCGGCCTGGGAGTCGAAGGCGAGGCGAGCGGAGGTCCACGGCACGGTGGTGCGGCGAGTCGTGGCTAGTGGCCACGGCGGCGATGAGGCAGCGGCGATGGGGTCGATGCCCCCAGGTCTGGATCGGGGGAAGAGGAGGGGTGAGGGAAAACGTGGGGGGAGTGGGGGTTACGGTTAGGGTTTGGGGTATGGGGTTAGGCCATATAGGCCAGTGGGTAGCGAGTGGGCCGGCCGGCCTAGTGGCCTGGATGGCCAGTTGGGCCATTCAGCCCAGGGAGAGGGGGGTCTTTTCTTCTTTCTTTTAATTTTTGTTTTATTTGAAGTTTCTTTTATTTTTAGTTTTACAAAATTACCACTAGTGCCCAATTTTGTATTTATCAACAAACTACTGCAAGATTAATTCTTAACCCATAATAAAATAGTTTTAGCATTTTATAAATTCGATAGACATTTGTTTAGTTGCTTTCACTACTATTTTAATCGTTTTAGAGCCTTTAAACATTTTATCAAAGTTTGTTTTCTCCACCATAATTACTTACGATTTATTTGACACAACCCGAACATTTTAGTTTTGATATTTGAAAATTTTACTATTTGCCTATATTATAAATTTTAATTTGAATCGTTTTTGAACTAACTCGAGTTTATCAACAGTAACCGAGGTGACGTGGCACCATTAGCAGAGGTTTACTGTAGCTTGATTATCCGGGCGTCACAATTCTCCTCCACTACAAGAAATCTCATCCCGAGATTTAAGAGGGAAGTAAAGGGGGAAGGTTCGGGTTACGAAATTCTAGGGAGTGTTATGTGTCTCGGTTGTTCTTCTCGAAGAGGTTGATCCATTACCTTGATGTCTTCATTCCGCTGTTTCAGGTCATCATGATGAAGTAGTCGTCCTTTCTTCGGGAACTCCATCGTACTTACGAATAGGTAAGAGGCAGCTTTACAACAATTGAATGGTTTAAGGGAAAATCATCTGGGGGGAATCCCAAGAATGATCATAAGAGTATCTCTCGAGTTGAACAAATAAAACACATCGAGAGCAAGGTAAGAAGGTACCATAAGAAGTTAGAAGCGGATAGTCAATCGTCATTGCCTGAAACAAGGCAACGGGTATAGGTATTGTGTTTAATACCAGAATTGATGATCACACAGAAAGGTGGCTCGTGAATTACATACAAAGCCGAGCGTGAGGAATAACTTCAGAAACAGGGTTGTACATGAGAGTCAGGTTTCGATCCTGTGGAATTGTGGGTTATGGGCCCACCATGTGGGTTAAAAGTAGGAAGGACGGTGACATCTTGCATGGTCACGATAGCAAGGCATGACAGAGGATAGCCTGTCAGTTATGTCGGCAACAACATCAATACCAAGGGCAAGGGACGAAGAGAACCATTTTCCTGCTCGTTGAACGAGGCGGACCAATAGGCAAAGTTCTCGTCCATCGGCGGTTAACGGAATGCCATCAACAGTAGAAACAAGGTCTCATTGAAAGAGTTGTACACCGAGGTGTTTTACATAAGCAGTGAATTATTACTGCTTAGATCATATAGATCACTAGAAGGGTTAAGCAAACCAAAGGAAAGGAAAGGTGATTACCAGGTTAAACAGACAATGGAAAGGAAAATGTGTTTAAACACATATTTCAGGTATGTATCCTTCCCAAGGACAAACAAAGCATGATATCCATGTCAGGATATAATGTAGAAAACTCTTTAGGTAGGGGGGAGAATTTTCATGACATTACCCATACAACGGTGTTTGGATAACTGAGCAGGAAACATTTAGCATTGGGCTTCAAATGTTCCTGTTGAAAACCGGAGAGCCATAGACATGCTTCGAGATAGCATTGACATGGTCTTCAAGCAAAGGTCGGACTTTGGATACACAAAGGATCCATCAGGATAAACTTATTAAACAAGGCATTCAATTTCCTCATGGAAAAATGGTTACCCTTGTCAAAAAGTAAACTATATCACTAGGTCCTTCGGCCAGGTGTGCCAGGAATGACATCACCTTACCGGGTCATAAAAGACCAATGTTATAACTCTTGGAAACAAGTTCCAACCATCATATCTGACCGAGATTCAGATCTGATTGGTGTTAGGATACCTCAGACTCAGGATGCCTGAGAAGAAAGGTGCAACACAAATTTACAGGATGACACTGTAAGATTCTCGGGAAATGAACTATGAAGTGATTCCCGTTAACAAGAGTTCATCATTAACCCAAGGAGAGGTCAAGGAGGTGGCTGATGAACTCAACGACAATTCATCGAGATTTCCAAAAGATGGATTTCCACAATTAAGTGAACAAGGAGATAACATTTGTCAGACCAAATGATATAAGGAAGTATGCTCGAGGAGAACATACACAACTAAACATTGGTTGAAAGGTGCGCCCAAAATATGGGTTGGGTTGCACGACCAATGTCAGCATGGTGATTCAATAATCAATAGTCTAAGAATGAACGGACGATCATTAACTTCAAAGCAATAGGGTTGCTAGAAGTGCAGGGTCCAAACAGCACCGTTCACTTGTGGGTACCCCGGTTGGAATCAACACAAGGACCATGAAAGAATGGTGATGATGAGAAGTATCACCATACCAAGAATTCTTAAGAGGTGGTGAAATTCCCACGATATTCTTGACATAAAAGGTGGTAATATTCCAAGGTAAAGAAGAACAAGGCTGGGCAGCAAGGAACTCAAGGTATAACACAAAACACGAACAAGTTTGTGTTGGAGGGAAGGCAGTAAAGTGGTTGATGATAACACAAATCATCGAGGCAAAGATGGTATTTCTCATCATGAATCCGATTGATATCCTGGAAGAGCTCATAAGGTTGATGATGATCACGACACATTTGTCGAGAGGTTACACGAAGATGTAATTGATTGACGATGACATGAAGTCAAATGAATGATGAAGCAAAAGGTTATTGGGACCACGGTTAGGACACAAAATCCAAAGCAAGCTTGCTGTCCAAAGCAAAATGATATGATGAGTAAAGATCGACGTAAGCTTAGCTCATCGTCAAAAATTATGCTATGGGAAGAGGACCAGGTAGCACAGTTAAAATCGGCACGACAAGGATATAGCCAAACAAGCTAGGAATGACGTGATTGAGTTCAAACTCGTAAGTAATGAAGGTTACCAAGAGTTGCTTAATCGCGATGCGGACTCGGGTCAGTTATCGGTGTCTTTGAGTGTTCAATAACTCAGAGCCCGTGCAAAATTGGAATCAATGAGAATGTAACACTTGATGAAGAACCCATAAGAAGTTATGCAGTTCCGTGATAATCTTGAGATACCAGGGGGGTAATACTCGACGACAAATCAAAGTAGAGGTTGGACTGGGGTATTACTCTATAGAAGACAAGTGCTTAAACTTGCACGAGAAATGGTATTTAAAGGAGAACATGGTCGGAAACCTTGATCATAAATGATCGAACCACGGATCTGAGATGAACTTATAACAAGGGGTAACTATTTTCTGAGCAGCTTCCATGATAAGTTATACATCGTGTCCATGGGCATGAACGCAAGGTTCAAGGTCGACTCCCACTTCTCCAATGCGAGATCATTCATACACTGCTCTAATAAAAATGATTTCAATGTGAGAACCTACCGGTTGAATTACTAGAGGAGTATGACCCGTGAGAAGTTTTCGGGTCACACAGATAAGGAAGGCATAAGGTTCAACCCATCGGGATATCTTAGAAACATATACCACAAGTTCCAAGAGTAAATATCACCAGCTCGAAAGCATAGCATGGTTGAGAAAAACAAAGGATACAAATTACCAAAGGCTTTATATATCCGTGGAAAGGCTCACAAGGTTATTTGAATATGAAGGACACTGTCGGATAATAATCCAACAAAGGACTTGACGGTTCACAAAGGATCTGATGTGAGTATCGCTACTTAACCAGAAAAGGAAAGAATGCAAATGCATCAGGTTATAGAATCATCTGACTAATTCGAAGCATAAATGCAAAGGAATTATGAATCCAAATCGAAGGATCAGAAGTAATGCTCTGATCAACGGCAATTGGATTGCTCGAGAATCAATTCCAGTTAAAAGAATGGCAGCTCAGTCGAAAAGGTAATTTATAAGGATTAATGATGATTGCATGTATTCGCAAACATATTGAGTCAACAGACTCAAAATGATAATGACAAGGGATGCCATTAAGATTACGAGACTTATGGGATCAACCATAATGCAAGTAAGCAAGAATTTCAAGAGCAATAGGCTGCTCAGGATTTTCGGAAGATCGGGTAGTATTTGAATGTATTTTTGTGAAACACATCAACAACTTTGGACAAAATGATACTCGGCAAGCGCGAGTAATTATCCGTAGGGGTATTCATGCAGCAAGGAACTGCAGGCGATAAGCATAAAGAATTCTCGGAATATCAAGAGTATTTGGGACATCTTGTAATAACAAGAGCAAGCTGGGAAGACAATATGAACGATAGGTGTAAGTAGTTATCCAAAGGATTTATCGATGGGAGTGAATTGCAAAAGCGATGGCACATAGTCTCGAGAGCACATCGAGAGTATCTTCGAATCTTCAGTGCAAAGAACGATCATCGGTAACAAGGGGCTCTCCGGAGAAGTACTTGCGAGAACCTAAAGTTAGTTTTGTTTTTAGCAAAATCATTTAACACGAATAGAAGAGAGCTCAGACTCCCAGAGTATAGGTCGAGAAATAAAAGATCCTAATACCACCCAATTGGCGACGTGGGCCCATGGGCCGCACAGCCAAGTTAGTAAAACAATTTTCATCGACTAGACTCAACTTCGGCCAAGGAGTTGGAAAGGGGGATTCCTACAGGCAGTCGGCTCTGATACCAACTTGTGACGCCCCCGATTCAATCATACACTAATCATGCACGCAAATGTGTACGATCAAGATCAGGGACTCACGGGAAGATATCACAACACAACTCTAAAACATAAATAAGTCATACAAGCAACATAATACAAGCCAGGGGCCTCGAGGGCTCGAATACAAGTGCTCGATCATAGACGAAGTCACGGAAGCAACAATATCTGAGTACTGAGACATAAGTTAAACAAGTTTGCCTTAAAAAGGCTAGCACAAACGGGATCAGATCAAAGAGGCGCAGCCTCCTGCCTGAGATCCTCCTAAACTACTCACAGTCGTAAATCGTCGAGCCTTTGCACGTAGTAGTAGGTACCTCCAGTGTAGTAGTCGTCGTCGACGGTGGCGTCTGGCTCCTAGGCTCCAGCATCTAGTTGTGACAACCAGAAAGGAAGGAAAGGGGGAAAAGGGGGAGAAAGCAACCGTGAGTACTCATCCAAAGTACTCGCAAGCAAGGAGCTACACTACTTATGCATGGGTATATGTGTAAGGAGGCAATATCGGTGGGTGAACTGCAGAATGCCGAATAAGAGGGGATAGCTAATCTCGTCGAAGACTACGCTCGCAGCCTCCGTCTTGCAGCATGTAGAAGAGAGTAGATTGAAGTCCTCCAAGTAGCATCTCCAAGTAGCATCTCCAAGTAGCATCTCCAGTAGCATCGCATAGCATAATCCTACCCGGCGATCCTCCCCTCGTCGCCCTGTGGAAAAGCGATCACCGGGTTGTCTGTGGAACTTGGAAGGGTGTGTTTTATTAAGTATCCGGTTCTAGTTGTCATAAGGTCAAGGTACAACTCCGGTCGTCGCTTTACCGAGGGACACGGCTATTCAATAGATTAACTTCCTGCAGGGTGCACCACATAACCCAACACGCTTGATCCCATTTGGCCGGACACACTTTCTGGGTCATGCCCGCCTCGGAAGATCAACACGCCGCAGCCCCACCTAGGCCTAACAGAGAGGTCAAGACGCCGGTCTAACTCCTATGGCGCAGGGTCGGCCCATCGCCCATTGCACACTGCGACGCTAAGTAGGGCGGCGAAAGCGTAACTAGCCCCTTAATACAAGAGCAAAGCTTACGTTCGAATCCGCGTAGCGCCGCTCGATCCGACGTCTAGAAGGCTTCGGTGATACCACGACGCCGGATACCCATAACTACTCCAGCGTAGATGGTTAGTGCGTATAGACCAAATGGCCGACTCGGATCAAATACCCAGATCTCGTTAAGCGTGTTAAGTATCCGCGAACGCCGATCAGGCCTGGCCCACCTGCCTCCTAGGTGGTCTCAACCTGCCTGTCGCTCCGCCAGAAAAGTAACAATCGGGGCCGTCGGGAACCCAGGCCCACCTCTACCGGATGGAGCCACTGTCCTTTCGGCCCCTCATCGTAATCACTTGCGGGTGCTCAATGAGCTGACCGACTTTAGTCACCATCTGTATAGTGTGTATGTATGTATAGTATATACCCGTGATCACCTCCCAAGTGATCACGGCCCGATAGTATAGCAAGGTAGACTGACAAGAATGTAGGGCCAATGATGATAAACTAGTATCCTATACTAAGCATTTAGGATTGCGGGTAAGGTATCAATGATCAGAGCAACAATGACAAAGCCATGCAATGTAATAGGATTAACGAAAGCAAGAATATGCTACACTACTCTAATGCAAGCAGATAGAGGAGAATAGGCGATATCTGGTGGTCAAGGGGGGGCTTGCCTGGTTGCTCAGACAAGAAGGAGGGGTCGTCGGTGACGTAGTCGACCACAGGGGCATCAGCATCGTCACGGGGTCTACCGGAGAGAAGAGAGGGAGAAACAGTAAATACATAGCAAGCAAGTGCATAACAGGATAACAAGCAGAGCTAGACGTGTTCTAACACGGTATGAGGTGATACTGGTGAAGGGGGGAAACATCCGGGAAAGTATCCCCGGTGTTCCGTGTTTTCGGACAGTTGAACCGGAGATGAAATGTTGCAGGTTCACTATGCTAGGGACACATGGCGGATGAACGGGCTGCGTATCCGGATCCGTCTCGTCGTTCTGAGCAACTTTCATGATGAAAATAATTTAATCCGAGTTACGGATTAAAAGATATGATTTTCTAAAGATTTTAATAATTTCTGGAATTTAATTAAATATTTAATTTAATTCAAAAATGTATTTATGACATCAGCATGATGTCATGCTGACGTCAGCAGTCAACAGGATTGACTGGGTCAAACTGACGTGTGGGCCCAGTGGGACCCACCTGTCATACTCTCATAGGTTGATTAGGGTTTAGGTTAAACAAAACACTGTTTAATTAAACTAACTGGTCAATTAGATTATCTAAGTAGGATTAATTAACTTAATTAATTTAGTTAGTTAATTAATTAATTAATTAAATTTATTATTATTAGAATTCTTTTTTTTCGTTTTGAGGGGTGGGGCCCCCTAGTCAGTGGCACACTGGGCCTTAACAGGCACGGGAGCTAACGGGTGCGTGGGCGCCCGTCAGGGGCGAGCCAGACGCCTGGCTCGAGGTGGCCATCAGCGCTCGGGCGCCGGCAGCCAAGGCAGCGACAACAGGGCGAGGGAGCGAGGTGCCCGCCTGGCCGTGGCTGGAGAGGGCGATGGGGAACGGCGGCGCGGGCGGCGCAAGGACGACGCCGAGTTGTAGCACCCGGTGGAGCGACGAGGCGACGAGGTGGGGCGCAAGGCGAGGGGCGCCGTGGTTGGGTCGCCGGACGTGGGCGCTGGAGCCGTGGCGAGCCTGAGCTGCTTGTGGGGAGTTCGGTCGGGGAGGTCCGCGCGCAGTGACGACGGCGCAGCAGAGAGCACCGACGGCGTCAGCCGAGGGCGCGGTCTGGCGTGGTGTGTAGGGAGCGGGAGCAGCACGGGCGGTGAGTGTCGCGCGTCGGACGCGACAGCGGATCCGCTTAGGGAAGAAGAGGGAAGAGAAGGGGCTCACATAGCCTCAGATGTGCAAAGGCGCGCCGGGAAGGGCCGAGAAGGGCGACGGGCGGCGATGTCCAACTCGGGGAAGGAGTTGCGCGAGGGAGAGGCGGGGACGAGGCAGTCCGGCGGTGACGGGCGCCGGGTAGAGGCGGCGGGGAGACGGGCGATGGCTTCGGGACACCGGAGATGGTGCGGTGTCGACGCAGTACTTCCTGCTCCGATCCAAAGGGCTTTGGGAGTCGGCGAGGCGAAGCGGAGGTCCACGGCGCAGTGGGCGGAAGTCAGGCGATGTACACGGCGGCGATGAGGCAGCGATGGGGTCAATACCCCAGATCTGGATCGGGGCGAGGAGGTGAGGGAAAACGTGGGGAGTGGGGGTTACGGTTAGGGTTTGGGGTATGGGGTTAGCCATATAGGCCATGCAGTAGCGAGTGGGCGGCGGCCTAGTGGCTGGATGGCCGGTTAGGCCATTCACCCGTGGAGAGGGGTCTTTTCTTCTTTCTTTTAATTTTTGTTTTATTTGAAGTTTCTTTTATTTTTAGTTTTACAAAATTACCACTAGTACCCAAACTTGTATTTATCAACAAACTACTGCAAGATTAATTCTTAACCCATAATAAAATAGTTTTAGCATTTTATAAATTCGATAGACATTTGTTTAATTGCTTTCACTACTGTTTTAATCGTTTTAGAGCCTTTAAACATTTTATCAAAGTTTGGTTTCTCCACCATAATTACTTACGATTTATTTGACACAACCCGAACATTTTAGTTTTGATATTTGAAAATTTAACTATTTGCCTATATTATAAATTTTAATTTGAATCGTTTTTGAACTAACTCGAGTTTATCAACAGTAACCGAGGTGACGTGGCACCATTAGCAGAGGTTTACTGTAGCTTGATTATCCGGGCGTCACACATCGTCCGCCGGACTCCAAGACTACGAAGATACAAGATTGAAGACTCCATCCCGTGTCCGGATGGGACTTTCATTGGCGTGGAAGGCAAGCTTGGCGATACGGATATGTAGATCTCCTACCATTGTAACCGACTCTGTGTAACCCTAGCCCTCTCCGGTGTCTATATAAACCGAAGGGCTTTAGTCCGTAGGACAACACACGTTACAACAATCATACCATAGGCTAGCTTCTAGGGTTTAGCCTCCTTGATCTCGTGGTAGATCCACTCTTGTACTAGCCATATCATCAATATTAATCAAGCGAGCGTGGGTTTTACCTCCATCGAGAGGGCCCGAACTCAGGTAAAACATCGTGTCCCTCGTCTCCTGTTACCATCCGCCTAGGCGCGCATTCGGGACCCCTACCCGAGATCCGCGGTTTTGACACCGACATTGGTGCTTTCATTGAGAGTTCCTCTCGCGTCAACAATAGGACGGATGCCTCCACCCGCCTTCAAAGACGGTGTTTTCGCCGAAGGGCCTTGGCCGCCGCCAAACTATCCGCTAGGTGGTTTTCTTATGACCGCTGTCCGCCGCCGCTCGACAATGACATCTCAGTCGCGAAGCAATCTTCGCGTCAGCCCGAAAGCTGCGGAACAATTGGATCCAATAGAGCTCTCGTCTGTTAACGAGCTCTTGGATCGCATCGCCGCCCTGGGAGTCGCCACAGACTACGATCAGATTGGGCTTAAAACCGATCTGAGAGAGATTAACTCTCCCCAGGCCACCTACCACGTCGCAGTGGTAGAGGAACAATGCGGCGACTCTTTGCCTATATTAAAAACTAGTCACGTCCGGATTCCCGAACCCTCCATGCCGGACTTCCGCGGAGGGACGGGCTTCGATCAAGCATTGAACTTGAAATCATGCATCACTCCGGACTCGCTGGATTGTGTCCAGCAACCTAAGCTTCCGAATTCGGAAGATCTGCGGCCTTTAAGCCCCAAGATGGGCAGGGATCCGGATTTTAGTCCACCCACCCGCCCAGACATATGCGACCTATCTCTAATACGGCAAGAGCCCGCTGAAACAGTACATCACTACTGGGCCAGATTCCTCCTGGTTATGGACAGGATAAAGGACTGCCGAGAGGAAAACGCAATCTCAATCTTCTGCAATAACTGCACGGACAAGGGAATACTAAACGCCATTGATCGTCGCAAAATTACGCGCTTCACCAATCTGGCATCCATAGTACGATAGTACTGTGCGATGGAGAGTTTCCGGAAAACCGAAAATCAATTTTGGGATAATCCGGCCCCAAACCCAGTCCGCAGCAAAAGGGCGCCTTACACTCGGCCCCGGATGCAAAACGAAAAACAAAAACCCAATAAGGGAAACGGAACCGTCATGGAGGGATGGCTCAATGGACCTGTAAGTTTATAGTACGAGGAGCCGTCCCAACACATAGCCTTCGAGCATGTTGGATATTACGGCAGGTGGCCAAAAGTGGCAAGGAGGTTCTAGCTCGGGAAACCACTCCAACAATACCGGTACGGTATCAACAGTCTTCGAGACCTTTGCATCAAACAATATGCGAAAGCGAACAATCCGCGGACTCGCCGAAGTCTACCAAGTAGCAACAGCAAATCCATGGAGCGACACAGCTATTACCTTCAACGCCAGCGATGAGCCTAAATTCCGAACAGCCAGAGCGCCAGCCGCACTGGTACTTAGTCCCATAGTGGACGGCTTTCGACTGACAAAAGTCCTCATGGATGGCGGCAGCGGACTAAACCTCATTTACGAGGAAACTCTGCGAAAAATGGAAATCGATTGGAGCCGTATTGAGCGAAGCAGCACAACCTTTAGAGGAATAATCCCTAGCCTTGAAACGCGCTGCACCGGAAAAATCACACTCGATGTGGTGTTCGGCTCTCCGGACAATTACAGATCCGAAGAAGTCACGTTCCAAGTGGCCCCGTTCAGCAGCGAATATCACGCCATATTAGGACGAGAGGCATTCACAATTTTTCAAGCAGTACCCCACTACGGGTACATGAAGCTCAAAATGCCTGGGCCCAGCGGAATAGTCACTCTCGTTAGTGATCCGGACATAGCACTCCACGCCAAAAACAAGACAGCCGCACTAGCCCTCGAGGCACTATCCGAAGCCTTAGCGGCAGAAGAACTCACCACGCTGTGCTCCATGGTGAACAGGGACGATGTGATACTCGATAAAAGATCCAAGTCCACCTCCTTCAAACCAGCAGATGAAATAACAAAATTCCAAGTCCATCCAACGGACCCAACAAAGACGGCCTCCATTGGGGCACAATTGAACCCCGAAGTAGACGCCGCACTGCGTGAATTCCTTCGGGAAAATTGGGACATCTTTGCTGGCATCCTTCGGATATGCCCGAATCCCACGCAGTTGGCGTAACACAGCCTAAACATCCTAAAAGGATTTAAGCCACCAAACAAAGCTCTTCGACGATTTTCCGAACCCAAAAGACAGCAATGGGAGAAGAGCTAGCCAAACTATTGGAAGCCGGATTCATCGTAGATATAGAACATCCGGACTGGCTAGCAATCTGGTAATGGTACCAAAGAAGGACAAATCCTCGCACCTCTGCGGTCGATTTTAAAGACCTCAATAAGGCTTGCCAAAGGATCCTTCCTCTCCCCAAGATCGACCAAATTATCGATGCTATCAAGGCACGATTCATTGTGTTTCCTTGACGATACCGCTACCATCAAATCAAGATGGCGTAAGCAGACCAAGCCGCCACGGCATTCATCACCCCTTACGGACCATTCTGCTTCAACACGATGCCCTTCGGACTTAAAAACGCCGGCGCAACATATCAACGCATGATCCAAACATGTCTGGCCACCCAGATCGGCAAAACAGTCAAGGCATACGTAGACGACATAGTCGTCAAAACAAAACACGTCGAAACTCTAGTAGACGATTTGAGGCTCACATTTGACAACCTCAGAGCATATGACATCAAGCTGAATCCGGAAAAATGCGTTTTCCGCGTACCAGCTAGAAAGCTGCTGGGCTTCATTGTATCCGGTAGAGGAATCGAAGCAAACCCGGCTAAAATCCGAGCTCTGTCACAATTGGACATTTCAAAAGACCTCAAACAAATACAAAAATTAACAGGATGCGTGGCAGCTCTAAGCCGCTTTATCTCCCGTCTAGGAGAAAAGGCGTTGCCCCTTTATCGCCTCCTCAGGTGCACCGAACACTTCGAGTGGACGGATGCTGCCACTGCTGGAGTCGAAGAAATAAAAGCCATGTTGGCAACCAATCCGGTCCTGGCCGCGCCCAATCTGGGCGAACCAATGTTGTTATACATCGCGGCAACACATCAAGTTGTAAGCGCGGTACTCGTCGTCGAACGAGAGACAGAAGGGCATAAAATCCCTCTTCAAAAACCAGTGTATTATGTATCCACTGTGTTAACCCCCGCAAATCCGTTACCCGCACTATCGAAGATAGCATATCACGGTGTTCATGGCGCCCCGGAAACTCGGCACTACTTTCAAGAGTGTTCAATAACGATGGCCTCTCAAATACCACTCAATGACATTATAAATAACCGCATGACGTTAACGGGCAGGATTGCAAATGGGCCATCAAGCTCTTACCATTTGATATAACTTATAAACCTCGTGAGCTATAAAGTCACAAGTTTTGGCTGACTTCATCGCCGATGGACCAAGCGAACTCCTAAAGAGTACGGCGCATACTCCAACCGACTATGCATTTCGACGGCTCCAAAATGTTGGCGGATGGGGGCTGGCGTCAGATTGACGTCCCCAACCGGAGACACAGTCCAGTATGTACTTCAAATAATGTACACGGACTCCAACAATGCAGCCGAATACGAGGCCCTGTTACATGGTCTCCGGATGGTAGTGTCCATGGGCATTCAACGCCTAGAGGTGCGTGGGGATTCAAACCTTGCAATATCCCAAATAAACGGAGACTTTGACGCCAAGGATCCGAAAATGGCAGCATATCGCAACGCTGTCCTAAAAATGTCAGCTCGGTTTGAAGGACTTGAATTCCATCACATAGCCCGAGACAATAACCAAGCGGCCGACGTACTGGCACGCATCGGTGCGAAACGTGATGCTGTCCCTCCAAATATCTTCCTGGAACGGCTCTTCAAGCCATCCGTACTATGGGAAGAGGAGCCCGGTAGTGACAAACCGGAAAAAACCGCACCAATCGGTGATTCAGCAGATGACATAACACCTTCAGCCCACGCCATAATGGCAGTAATCGCCGCGTGGATAGAACCTTTCCTAGCCTACTTACTTAGGCAGGAACTTCCCGAAGACCAAAACGAGGCCCGCTGCATAGTCCGACGATCGAAAGCCTACAAGGTCCACGAGGGAGAACTTTATAAGAAAAGTACAACCGGAGTCCTTCAGAGGTGTATCTTCGAAGAGGAAGGGCGAAACCTCCTGGCTGAAATTGATGCCGGACTAGGCGGACACCACGCAGCAGCCCGGGCCCTTGTAGGAAAGGCATTCCGTACAGGATTTTATTGTCCGACGGCGTGGCGACGCAACAGACTTAGTCTAGCGATGCGTTGGTTGTCAGCTCTTTGCTAATCGAGCCATATGCCGCCCACCGCCCTAAAAACCATACCCATTACCCGGCCGTCATGCCGGGGCTTGATATGGTTGGACCCCTTAAAGGGGGAACCCACAAGCAAAGGTACCTATTGGTCATGGTGGATAAATTCACCAAATGGATAGAGGCCAAACCGGTCAAAACGGCAGAGTCCGGACCAGTGATAGACTTTATATCAGGGGTAGTACACTGTTACGGAGTCCCGCACAGCATCATCACCGACAACAGCACAAATTCACAGCCGACGAGGTTAAGTCATGGTGCAAAAATATGGGCATCAAGCTCGACTACGCTTCAGTTTATCACCCTCAAACCAACGGTCAAGTGGAACGAGCAAATGGTCTAATAATGAGCGGCATTAAACCCAGACTAGTGAGGTCACTTACTAAATCCGACATACAATGGGTCGAGGAGCTCGACTCCATACTCTGGGGGCTGCAGACAACGCCTAACCGTACTACCGGATTCACACCATTTTTTATGGTATACGGCGCAGAGGCGTCTTGCCTGTGACATTATTCATGACTCACATCGAAAGCGCATGTATGAGGAAAGAGAGGCCGAGCTTGATCGGCAGGACAGCTTGGACACATTGGAGGAAGAACGTGACATCGCGAAGGCTCGTTCCGCATTTTATCGCCAGCAGTTCAAGATATCAAAGCAGAAGTACGGGCCAAGACATACAACGTTGGTGAACTAGTTCTACGCCTGCCGGACAAGAAAAAGGACAAGCTCAAGCCCAAATGGGAGGGCCCCTTCATTATCGATCAAGTCCTGACCGGCGGAGCATACCGTCTACGAAATGCATCGGAGGCGATCAGATTGCACTTTTACCCAATTTGGGAAGC
>JAHHZJ010000841.1:130706-162127 GCA_021437245.1 Aegilops speltoides
ACCGACTCGAGCCGAACCCATGGAACGCAGCCCGCCTCCGACGATTCTATGCCTAGCGCCGGACTAAGAGTTCGTCCCCTTCCCCCGTCCAAACTTTTACACTTCGGCTGTCTTTTGCTTCTCTTTTTATGCCTTTTTATTTAAAAGCCCTTACGGGCCTATTTTCGCATTTTTTGCATACGCATGATGTGCCATCTGCACTCATTATTCCTAGGGGCTTCTTTTACAGAAGCTCAATTACACGGGTTTCATACCCAGCACATGTGTCAAGCTTCCACATGTACCTTTTACTCGCCATTATATGCATCGATATGACTTAAGTTTTGGCCAAGCTGGGTTGCATGGCTCCTGTGCTTACCCCTACGTTCCCGATTGTTCGGCTAGGAGGTAAAGGAGCACCTCTGCGATTATTCTTGCTGGTCACCGGATGTGTACCTCAGACTGGGTGAAGCCGAAAGCTAGCATTCTTAAGGGAATATTCACTCGGTGACTTAAAAGATGAATTTTTACCTATTTATCTATCTGCCCCCAGATGTTTTACTGCTTTCTTTGCAGTCCGGACATGCACTTTAGGGCATGGCTCCCAGGGAAAGGAACCCTTAACGGAACTATTCTCCCTGGAAGATGTTTCTTACTAACCATGTAATATAACATAACTAATTGGGCACTTGTCTGATAAAGCACTAATGACCCCTACGCCTGGTGTCCATGCATACCACGGTTGTTTCTTAACCAAAAAGGTATTCGGACACACTCCGGACTCTAGGGTCCCGAGGTTGAAGCGAAAAGGTCGGCAAAGACAAACAATCTACGATCCGGCTAGAAGGCATTTCACATGTCACTTCAAAGGAAAACATACATTGTCAAATTTTTTGATTGTATTCCTCCTCAATCCCGTCTAACAGGCTGTCTAACTTACAGTCCCGTTGGGAAAACTTAGCAGCCAGCTCTACTTGGCTGTATACTAAACTCACAGGGATCTCCTTCCCATCGGGCCCCACAGGTCCAACTTCGGCCATATGGTTGGGATCTGCCTTCTTATACCGCGTCTTCACCATGGCCCAAGCCTCCCTGGCACCTTGACGGCAAGCCGAAATCTTCCACAAACGGAAGCGCTACCGCACTCCCTGCAGCTTCTCCGCAAGCTCCCCGAGGCCCTCGGGTAGGGTGAGGGCTGGCCATAAAGCCTGAACGACGCCGCTCATTGCCTGCCGAACCCGTTCGAGCAGTTGCAGCAACTCGGGGAGTTGATCACCCGTTGATACGAGCATCTCCTCCGCAGGGCGACCTGTGAGTATACCTACAACACATACTATGTCAATTTGCTTCCTCGCCGAACTCTTCTTTTAAAAGGAGTTCGCTCAAGCACTTACTATAAATGCCGCGACGAAGCCGCTGATTCTCCTTAACGGAGCCGGACAGCTCGGCCCGAGCGCCTTTCAGCTCCTCTCCGAGCTTGGCGCTGGCATCCACGGAGCTTGTTCCTTTCTTGCTGCACCCTATTCAGCACACTCTCGCCGGCCTTCAGCTGGCGCAGCAATGCTTGCCTGTCCGGATCTTGTCCGGCGGCACCTGCAATGTCATTATTAGACTTGCGCGCACGCCGCACATCGCTTATATTTATTAATAAAAATGTGTTACCAGGAGGGGTCTCTTCATCTCCTCCTGCGGCAGCAAGCGCGGCCTCAAGTTGGGCCTTGCAATCTTGCAGCTCCCGAGACAGCTGGGCATTCTTCTCGGTAAGAGCTTGCGTTTTCAAATGATCCTTAAATCAGTTAACATAACTACTTTAAGTCTCGGGGGCTACTGGTATATACAACCATCAAAATTCCCTTACCCGTATGTCTTTCACATACTGCTCCGTGGCTCTGGTAAAACCATCTTGAGCGGCACGGAGATGCGTGTCCCCTGCGTTAAAGGCATCCAATGCCTCAGGGGAGAAGCACGCTTCACGAAATACTATCCGGCGGCGCCTATGGTTCATAGCGCTCTCCACCTCAGACTTGGTGGCGGACAGTCTGTCGGTGTCCTCCGTTGGAGAAGGATCCGGCCCGCGTCTTGCGCTTGCCTCCCCCTCTAGGCCGGGCGCTGGAGCCTGGCCAGTGTAGGTTGGATCAGCAACCGCGCCCATGATCGGCGGCGCTTTTCTCTACAAAGATCATGAGCACTCAGCGTTTCCTAGGAGCGTTGCTCGAAGATTCAAATATGAGCTATACCTTTGCGGCGACGTTTCCGTCGCGCACATCCTTTTTCCGCCTGCTGGTTTGACTGACCTTTGTAGGTCACCATCATGGGCTCGGCTTCCGCCGTGAAGGCGCTTCTGCAAAATACTGATCGTCGCGAAGGTTAGAAATGGGCAGGAAGAGATAATGGTGTCCGGACTTCGGTCGCGGTCACCTGGGAAGTCGGACACAGTCCGGGGTAGTCCGCCGTAATGGCAACCAAAGCATTGTCTATGCTGAGCTGGTGAAACACCCCGTCGATCAGATCCACCTTGATGTCCGGATCCTCTTCGGAGGCCGGATCCAAGGATCTTTCTGGATCCTCGGGTTGTGGAGCAGGACTTACCATGTCCTCCACAGTCCGGCGTAGACCCTGCGCCGAAGACATAATGTAAAGAAGCTTAAACTTCAAGAGAATGGGTTGAGCCTTTAAAGGTGTTCGCTTACCCATCCTCTAGGGTTGATCATGGAAAACCCATTCAAAGGGTTTGTTCGAAGGAAGTCCTCCTTTTCCCCCTTATACAGGCTGGAAAGGATCTCTACCAGATCCTCGGTCGAATCCGGCCCTTTGCGGCCATGACGGCTGGCATCGTCCTCCCCGTTGAAATCCCACATAGGGTGGCCTCTGTACTGCAATGGCTGTACCCCCCGCATGATGCATGTCGTCATGACTCCAATCATGGTCAACCCGGAATGGGCCAGTAACCTTATTCGGCCCATCAAGTAATGGACGCTCTTGTCTTCCTCCAATCGGGGCTCCGTGGGCGCCCGGAGGCGCTTTCTTGAGGAGCAGCACTAAACTCCGGAGGCCAATCCGGACTAGGTCCGGCAGCGGAGTGTCTCCTATATAAAACCACTTTGAGGGCCAGTCTTCGGACACCTTCTTGGGAGTACCGGATGGGTATCCGGTCCCGGCGATGCGCCATATTTCGGCGCCGCCCACTTGATATATGGACCCTCGTGAGAACGGGGTACGAGGCAGAACAGCCTCTTCCACAATGCAAAATGGGGCTCAATGCCCAGGAATAGCTCACAAAGAGCTACGTAGCCCGTGATATACAGGACAGAGGCGGGCGTGAGGTGGTGGAGCTGGAGTCCGTAGAACTCCAGGAGCCTGTGGAGGAACGGATGTATTGGGAATCCGAGTCCCCTTATCAGATAGTGGACAAAGCATACTCGCTCCCCCTTATTGGGGCTTGGGGTAGCCTCCGCTTGCCTCCCACCTTGATAAGTAACCAGCCCGGCTCGAACCGGGATCATGAAGGCCGGAGGGAGATATCCCCCCGCTTGGAGCTTCACTAGCTCGTTGTGCGAAACAAAGCACCTCCTCCAATCCCCTGGCGGTGGGCTGGGAGCGCGAGAAGAAGAGCCGCGTCGGTGGTCCATGATGGAATGGATTTTTAGGTCAAAGGCGCTTCGATGAAGTATTCGCGGGAGGAAGACGGTGTGGTTTGGATCTGGATTCTTGCCTCTTTTGTAGGCGGACGACTCGCACAACTAGGGGGTGAAACGTAAAAGACACCCTGGCTTTTCGCATTCGTGCGACGCGTCGAAGAGGGCCATTATTTGGCGTAGAAGCCGAGGAACACAGTATTCAAGATGAAGCCGGACACTGTTCGGCAGATACATGGAATTTGAAGGGAGAACTTGCCTTGCAACGCCGAAGACTATAAACGTGCTGGACTTATCGTCAATGAAGCCTGGTTCGGGGATCTTGAGGAGTCTGGACTAGGGGTGTCCGGACAGCCGGACTATCATCATCCGCCGGACTCCAAGACTACGAAGATACAAGATTGAAGACTCCGTCCCGTGTCCGGATGGAACTTTCCTTGGCGTGGAAGGCAAGCTTGGCGATACGGATATGTAGATCTCCTACCATTGTAACCGACTCTGTGTAACCCTAGCCCTCTCCGGTGTCTATATAAACCGGAGGGCTTTAGTCCGTAGGACAACACACGTTACAACAATCATACCATAGGCTAGCTTCTAGGGTTTAGCCTCCTTGATCTCGTGGTAGATCCACTCTTGTACTACCCATATCATCAATATTAATCAAGCAGGACGTAGGGTTTTACCTCCATCGAGAGGGCCCGAACCTGGGTAAAAACATCGTGTCCCTCGTCTCCTGTTACCATCCACCTAGACGCACAGTTCGGGACCCCCTACCCGAGATCCACCGGTTTTGACACCGACAAGGGTTTTACCTCCATCGAGAGGGACCGAACCTGATTAAAAACACCGTGTCCCTTGTCTCCTGTTACCATCCACCTAGACGCACAGTTCGGGACCCCCTACCCGAGATCCGCTAGTTTTGACACCGACATTGGTGCTTTCATTGAGAGTTCCTCTGTGTCATCATCTTTAGGCCCAATGGCTCCTCCGATCCTCAACAACGATGCGGTCCAGGGCGAGACTTTTCTCCCCGGACAGATCTTTGTATTTGGCGGCTTTACACTACGGGCCAATTCGCTTGGCCATCTGGAGCAGATCAAAAGCCACGCCCCTAGCCATCAGGTCAGGTTTGGAATTTTGAACTACACGACCGACGTCCGCGGAGACTTGATCTTCGACGGGTTCGAGCCACAGCCAAGTGCGCTGCACTGTCACGATGGGCATGATCTAGCTATGCCGTCGAACAGTGTCCTGGAGGCCGCACCAGCGTCGGCTCCGACCCTTATCTCGGAGCCGACTGTGCCAATCGAGGACGGGTGGTTGGACACCGCCTCGGGGGCTGCAATCTATACGGCGATCGAGCCGAACGCCATACCTATCGTTTGCGAAGCTCGTGACTCCAAGGTGCCGGACTCCTCTCCGGACTTCGAACATTCCACGCCCCTGCCAATCAAATCCGATTGGGCGCCGATCATGGAGATCACACTACTGGAATTAGAGGATTTTCCATCAGCCCCTTCTTTGCCGTCTGCTAGCTGACGGCAAAGGAGGTCTTTGCTGTCCGTTTCCAAAAAACAGACGGCGAAGAACTGGTTGATGGAAAAGATCATATTTGCCATCATCCCCTTCTTTGCCGTCTGCTAGTGGACGGCAAAGAAGCTTTGCCGTCGGCTAGTGGACGACAAAGAGGGAGGGGGCCCCACTGACGAGCTGCTTAAAAAAACTTAACGGCCACCCTCTTTGCTGTCTGCCAGCGGACGACAAAGTGCAAAAAAGCGGACTACAAAGGGGGGCGGACGGCAAAGATTTAACCTATCTAACGACGGCCGCGCCCCACCCCGCCCCTCTCTCTCTGTTTCTCTCCCTCTTCACACGCGCGCCGCCGCCCCCACCACTCTCCACCGCCCCGTCGCCCCACCACCTAGCCGCCCCACCGGCCCCCCGCCCTGGTGCCACCAAGGCCCGTCGGCCTGCCCCCCTGCCCGTCTCGGCGCCACCGCCGCCTGGACCCCCACGCCCCCGCCCGGCTCCGGCCCCAGCCCACCAGGGCCCCACTGCCCCTCGCCCCCGCCCGCCCTGCCGTCTCATGCCGCCACCAAGACTCGGCCCCCGGCGCCCACCCTGCACCGACCAGCCCTGCCTCGCCTGCCCGCCCGCCGCCGCCTGTGCCGCCCCACCCTCCTCCACCGGCCACCTCCTCCACTGCCCTGCCCTGTGAGCTCTACCTCCTCTTTTTCTGTTTTTTAGTTTTAGGTTTATGTTTAGTTTAGTTTTAGTTTTAGTTTTAGTTTTAATTTTAGGTTTAGTTTTAGGTTTAGGTTTAGTTTTAGTTTTAGGTTTAGATTTAGTTTTTTCTTTTTTTCTGTTTTTTTAGTTTTAGGTTTATGTTTAGTTTAGATTTAGTTTTAGTTTTAGTTTTAGTTTTAGATTTAGGTTCAGTTTTAGGTTTAGGTTTAGGTTTAGGAAAGAAGAAGAAGAAAAAGAGAGGAGAGGAGGAGAAGAAGAAGAGGAAAAAGGAAAGGAAGAAGAATAAGAGGAGGAGGAGAAGAAAAAAGAAGAAGAGGAAGAAGAAGAAGAAAAAAGAGGAGAGGAGGAGAAGAAGAAGAGGAAAAAGGAAAGGAGGAAGAAGAAGAAGAAGAAGAAGAAGGAAAAAGAGGAAGAAAAGGAAGATGAGGAAGAAGAAGAAAAGGAAAAAAGAGGAAAAAACACCGACCCGACACGGCACCCCGACCCCGACCCGGCACCTCGACACGACACCCCGACCCCGAGACCCCGACCCCGACCCCGACACCCCGACCCCGAGCCTGACCCGATCGACACCCCGACCCCGACACCGACACGGCACCCCGATCCTGACCCGACACCCCGACATGACACCCCGACACCGAGACCGACCCCGACCCCGACACCCCGACCCCGAACCTGACCCGACACCCCGACCCCAAGCCTGACATGACCCGACACCCCGACCCCAACAACCGACCTCGACCCGGCACCCGACATCGACACGACACCCCAACCCCGACCCGAAACAGCACCCGACCCGACACGGCACCCGACACCGACATGACACCCGACCCCGACACCCCCAAAAGGTGTTCTTTGGCCTTCCGTGAGGTGACGGGTCATATATTTGTGAATTATTAGTTAGGTCATATATTTTTCGATTTTGTTATGAAAAACATCATATATAATTGTGTTGATCGAGTAGTTTTAAATGTGCAGTTGTTTCATCGCTGCGAGGTTTGGTGTTCGACGACCTCGCCGTGCGTTTGACGAGCTGTGCCCCTTTGTTCGTGGGTGAGCAGAAATGACATGTCCTCCTCCCCCATTAATTATTTGATCTATTCCGATGAAACTTGATAGCTAGCTATATATGTGTCCTGAATCATCAGTATGCGTAACCAACATGTGTCTCCCGTTCGAAAGCGTCATAGTTATATATATGCATGCATTTGCATATTTATAACCTTGATTCTTTTGAATTGTCCAACGCTATCCATGGATAGCCCGAGTATGTGTAGATTGGGTTCGTTTTCCCATATGCTTTGCTCCGGATCCGACGCATAAATTTCATCAGTGCCTCCCCTGTTGTTCTCCGGGTACACATCCTCTCTGTTTATTGCAGAGACGTGTATCAGGAGAACAGCGGGGAGGTGCTGCCAAAATTTTGCGTCGGATCCGGAGCATAGCATGGGAAAATGAACCCAATCTACACATACTGGGAGATTAGGACCTATCATTACCTACTAGAGTGTAGGTTGCATGGACGTAATAAAATTGACAAAGTAGATCAACTGATGAATATATACATGGTGAATTATATATATAATTGTCGTGTGTCCAGTAGCTCTGAAAGTCAAGATGAGTGATCGTGTGTGGATGTATACCGGTCACACTGGTCAGAACAAATGGAGCGTTGAATGGTTCACAAAAACCAAGGGGTTTCTGCAAGCCGCATTTGCAAATGGCCAGAGGAATACCTGGTGCCCCTATTTCCGATGCGGCAATTGGGAAAAGAGGACAAAGGCTGAAATGGGTAAACACCTGCAGAAGAATGGTTTTACGACCGATTATACGGTGTGGACATTTCATGGTGAGTCTGCCCAATGTGACCGAGCTATGGTGGATCGTCGTCGCACCGACGAGCATGGTACCGGGATGGAAAACATGGTGCAAGACTATGATGATGCTCGGGATTCGGACGAGGAGATGGAGGAATCTGCAAAGGCCTTCAATGAAATGTTGTAGTCTTCAAAACGTCCGCTCCACGAGCACACTGAGCTTTGTCAGTTGGATGCCATCTCACAAGTAATGGCTCTGAAGGCTCAAATCAACTTGGGCAGAGAATGCTACGACGCAATTATGACAGTATTTGGACGCTTTCTACCCAAAGGCCATGTAATGCCTACAAACCTGTATCAGTCGGACAAAATCCTCCGTGCACTGAAGATGCCCTATGAGAAGAAACATGCCTGTGAGAAAGGATGTGCCTTATTTAGGCTTGACTATGCAGACTTGAACTATTGTCCCATTTGCAAGTCTTCCAGGTATATTGTGGTAGACAACGGTATGGGTGAGAAGACACAGACCAAAATCCCTGTTAGTGTTCTTCGGTATATGCCAATCATACCAAGACTTCAACGTCTTTTCATGGTCAAGAGACGCACCGCATGATGACATGGCACAAAACAGCAAAAGAACCGAACTAGATGCGATGGGAATCGATGATGGTACACATCGAATGGTGTTGCGTGGAAAAAGTTTGATGAATTACATGCTGACAAAGCGGCAGATCCGAGGCATCCTCGAGTCGGCATCAGCACCGATGGGTTCAGTGTGTTTGGTATGACGGCAGCCCAATACAGTTGTTGACCCGTATTTGTCTTTCCACTCAATCCCCCCCGGACAGATTGTGCAAAGAAAGAACATTTTCCTGACGTTGATAATTCCAGGGCCCAACTATACGGGGAAAAATATGAATGTGTACATGCAGCCGCTTAAGGACGAATTGCAAGAAGCCTAGGATAATGGGTTCAAGACATACGACGCCTATAGCAAACGAAACATCATAATGCGTGTTTGGTACATGTACTCGACGCATGACTTGCCGACGTATGCGCTATTCATTGGCTGGTGTGTGCATGGAAGGTTCCCGTGCCCCACATGCAAGGGAGCTGTTGAGTTTCGTTGGCTTCAGGCCGGTCGCAAGTTTTCTTGCTTCGACATGCATAGACAGTTCCTGGATCCTCGCCATAAGTTCAGGAAAGACAAGAAGAACTTCATCAGAGGTAGAGTTTTATAAAACTCTACACCACCTGCGTTGACATGCCAACAGACCCTGGATCAATTAAACGCTCTCGAGCCAGATCCAGAGCATCCAGGGTACTTCAAGGGGTATAATTCTGAGCATGCCTGGACTCACAAAACATGCTTATGGATCTGCCTTACTTCAAAGACGTCCTTTGCCCACACAACATCAACATGATGCACACTGAGAAGAATATCGCCGAGGCACTTTTTGGTACATTGTTCGGCATAGATGGGAAGTCAAAGGATAATACTAAGGCTAGAGTCGATCTGGAGGCGCTATGTGATAGGCCGTTACAAAACATGAAAGAACCGAAAGGAAGCGGAACTGGACGAAGCCAAAGGCATGGTTCAATCTTGGAAGGCCAGCTATGAGGGAAATTATCTTGTGGGTGAAAATGCAGTTGATGTTCCCCGATGGGTATGCAGCGAATCTAAAGATGGGAGCGAGTCTTGATAAATTGAAGATATTTGGTCTCAAGAGTCATGATTGGCACATATGGATTGAGCGGGTAATGCCGGTGATGTTGCGTGGCTTCATCCCTGAGGATGAATGGCTAGTACTGGCAGAACTCAGCTATTTCTTCCGTGTTCTTTGTGCGAAAGAACTATCGCCTGGCGTGCTAGAAGAAATGGAAGAGTTGGCGCTGGAGTTGATCTGCAAGTTAGAGAAGATCTTTCCATCGGTCTTCTTTAATCCAATGCAGCATTTGATTTTGCATCTCCCGACCGAGGCAAGATTGGAGGGGGGGCTTGCAAAATCGTTGGTGCTACCCAACTGAGAGGATGCAGAAGACGCTTCGAGAAAAATGTAAAAATAAACATAGAATTGAAGCGTCGATGGTTGAGGCATTCATCACTGAGGATGCGGCAAACTTCATGACAGCACACTACGAAACCAAAAATCATCATTTGCATAATCCGAAGCCTCGGTACAATGCTGATGAGCCTAAAAAGGGTGGATCCAACCTCAGCCTATTCAAAGGGAATCTCGCAGCAGCTAGTGTTTCAAATCCAGTATTTTTGGATAACTAAGAATGGCGGACCATTTCGTTGTATATCTTCAACAACCTAATAGAAGTGCGGCCATACATCGAGTAAGTTCTTGGTACATTGTTTTGCAACTTCTATTTCCTTTGAACTGCTCTTATTCCTGGATATTTCATACAGTCGATACGTCGCCCTATTCTCGTATGGAGCATTGATCCAAAAGGATTCCGTCGAAGAGTATGAGCTTCTCGCAAATCAAGGAGGCGGCTATCCCGGTTTCATCTCTTGGTTCAAACAAATGGTAAATTCTATTAGACAATTTCATTTCATTCGCTAATTTGTGCGTAATGCAATAATCCTTTCATATTAAACTTGTAGGCTAATTCAGAGTCTATGGACGCCGAATTGAGACAAGTCGCTAATGGTTTTGACTATAAGGTCCGTTCATTTGACAAATACGACATCAACGGGTGTCGCTTTCGTACCTATGGCAAAGAGCTATCTATGGCCGACCGAAAGTCTACAAATTGTTGTGTATCTACTATCGGCGAAGGAGGTACCAAGTATTATGGGAGAGTTGAAGCAATTTATGAACTTCTATTCTATGGTGAAAACCCACCGAATGTCGTAGTCTTCAAATGTTATTGGTTTCAGCCGAAGGAGACTAGAAGGACTCATGAAAATATAGGGCTAGTTGAAATCAACCAAAGCACCCATTTAGATGTTCCTGATGTCTATATTATGGCTCAACAGGCAACCCAAGTATTCTATCTACCGTGGGCCTGCCAAACCAATCCAAATCTGAAAGGTTGGGATGTAGTGCCGCCATGTGCTAGACTATCTCCCCCAAAGGAAGAGGATTATGAACCTCACATTAACCCAGACACATATGAAGGAGAATTCTTCCAAGAGACACGTCTTTCCAAAAAGCATTTCAAGAACCGGTATACTTCACCCCAAAACATTGAAGTAGACAGCGACAGTGAATCCCACATCACCCCAGAGGAGGAACAAGAAGAGCCGGAACAAGAAGAGGTTATCATGCGGATGACCTCTCAATGCTTGACCGACACGTAAAGGTGGCCTTCCACATGTTGATGCCACTAAACCCTATGAGCCCGTCATTGATTATTGATGATGATGATTATGCATTTATTGATGATACTGATCGAGATTATTAGTAGTGTCAGGTATTCAATTTTTTTATGTTGTACTAGATGATGATACACTTAAGTGATATACATATTATTATTCATGTCGGTATTTTTTTATGTTGTACTAATTTCGTTTACTTTTTGTCATGGCAGGTGTTGAAAGCTGGAAGGGGAGCCGACTGAGGCCAAGGACAAACGTGCCCAAATTGAAGGTGTGCCACACCATTAAGGTAGCTCCAGCTTATATCATTTCGGGCGGAATTGGTCATGTGGTTTGCTTCATGATTAATGCAATTCATTCATCATGCTAGCTTGAGCCCTTTAATTACTAATTTACTTTGTTTCTCTCTTTCAGGCATGCTACAATAAGACGGATAAGGTGCCAGAGGGGTACGACCTGTATGCCATGGCCCGCACTGCCTCTTACAAGCAAGTCAAGGGGAAGGCGAGGAAAGGGGAGGAGTTTAACCCGAGCCAGATTCCCTACAATCCAGAGCAGGTGATGATATCTACTGGCGGGAGGTCCCGTGGCTCCATAGCCATTGATCTAGAGATTGCTCCTGAGACCACGGTGAGTTTAATTTGAATGGATGTTACTTGCTAGTCTTAACATTTGAGTGTCATCATGCTAACGAAACATTGGAAATGATATTTGGTGCAACGTAACTCCACACAAGCATCACACGATCCTTCTCCAGCTATTGGCACGAGCCAGGCCGCTCCCACACCTCCATGATCAAGGTAAGTTTCTCTAGTTTTTTGCTTAACAAATGCATAAAGTCCTAGACTTAGCTTTATTTCCTCCAATATGCTTACCTTAATCACCTAGCGTTAGCTTCTTTTCCTCCAAAATGACTTAATAAGCTTACTCACCTCCAAAACAGGCCATTTTACCTAAGTTAGCTCTAAAACGAACTATACTTAGCTTTGTTTCCTCCAAAATGACCTAAGTTAGTTATAATATACTTAGTTAACTAGGTTTGCTCAATAATGACATGTACTTAGCTTACTTATGTAAAAAACGGCATAATTAGCTTAGTTAGCTCATAAACGATCCATTTTACCTACGTTAGCTCTAAAATGATGCATTTTACCTAAGTTAGCTCATAAACGATCCATTTCACCTAAGTTACCTCACATATGATGGCGTGCTTCTTCTTCTAGTCTTCTTCTTCTAGTCACCTTTTCCTAAAATTTTTATTTGCCATTTTGCAGATTTCATTCACTTCTCGGAAGCTAGCTTGCTATGATGGAGTGCTTGGTTTTTATTTCATTCTCTTCTAGTATTCTTCTAGCTTTCTACGATGGAACTTGCTATCTTGATGAAACTTTGCATTGTAATATGTATGTGCAACTTCCTAATGGTTGCAACTTATTTGTATGTGCAACTTTTGCTATGTATGAATGGATGGAACTATATATGTATACACGATGAAACTTATGTGTTGTTAAATAGCCCTGTGAAATATATCTATATATGTGATATCTATTTGCTGTGAAAATTGTTGGATTGAAAAAAACAGAAAAAGAGACAATATGCAGGCTCTTTCCCGTCTGCCACCGACGGCAAAGGGGTCTTTGCCATCAGCAGCGTAGGGCAAAGAGGCCACGTGGCAGGCAACTGTGCTTCCTGGGAGGCTGACCAATTTGGTCAGTTTGCCTATAGTGGCGGACGACAAAGAGAAAAAAATTTGCCTACAGCGGCGAACGACAAAGGCATGGAGTGTAGTGACGTCGGCTGATATCATTCGGCGGACGGCAAAGGCCTTCCGAAGTTTGCCGTTAGCGGCGGACGGCAAAGGCCTGCCGTTAACCACTTAACGGAGTAACAACACATTTATTGCCATCTGTATTCTTTACCGTCCGCTGCTGATGGCAAAGGTTCCTTTGCCGTCAGCCGCACGAAGCAGACGGCAACGTAGCTCTTAGCCGTCCCCTACTTTGCCGTCACCTTTTGCCGTCCGCGATGGACGGCAAAGACCTTTGCCTTCCGCCATCCATGCCTTTGCCGTCCGCCGTGGCAGATGGCAAAGTAGCTGATTCCTGTAGTGTCACCGCCGCGGACATCTTTCAGCACTCGCTCTTCGGTGACATTCTGAATTCACTAAAGTCTCTCTCTCTCTCTCTCTCTATCAGGAGAGCCCTGGCCGGACTATGGTCAGCAAGGTTGGGATGCGGACAATGAAGAAATTCAAAGCCCACCCACCACCCACTTCATAGCCACCGTCGATGATTTAACCGACATGCTCAGCTTCGACTCCGAAGACATCGACGGTATGGACGACGATGTAGGAGACGAACAGGAATCAGTGCCTATAGGGCACTGGACAACCACCTCATCCCACAAGGTATACATGGTGGACACACCTAAAAGAAACAACGGCGAGGAACAAAGGGGCGCAACGAGGGATCGTTCCCTCGAAAAGCAGTCAAAGCGGTGGCGTAAGCGCCGCTCCAAACCCCACCTCGACAGAGACAGCAGCCATATAGACCCAACCATAGAGCAGGGCGAACCGGCGGACGACAAACATGCCATCGAGCAACCGTCCGAACAGGGCAACTTGGATAAACAGCCCGTCCACGGCGAAGACAACAGTCCGGACGACCTCACGCCGGACAAGTTGCTGGAGCAGAAGAACCCCCAAAAAAGGATCGTCGCCACTGCACGTAGCCTAAAAAAGCAGAAGCGGAAGCTCAAAACAGCGGAAGATGCACTCAGAATTAGATGGAGCAAAGTACTCAACACCGCAGACAAATACGGCGACAGTCGCCACACAAAGAGCTATCCGAAGCAAAAATTACTGCCGGAATTTGATGATGAGGCCTTAGAGCCTCCGCAATCAAAAAATAAGGAAGCCACCGGGTCGGACAAACGACCCCATGGCCAACACAGTGCAGCAAAGGACGCCACACACAAGCCGGCACGCGATCCGCGCAAGGATTCACATAAAAAAGATGGCCCAGCCAGATCTATATATGGGCCAAGAAAGCAAGCTCTAGTAAGCAATGCAACACATCAAATATCCGAACATCACGACACGCCCAGATATAGGGGTGCCGCACACCCCCTATGTTTCACCGATGTGGTGCTGGATCATGAATTTCCAGCGGGATTCAAGCCCGTAAACATAGAGGCATACGACGGAACAACAGACCCTGGAGTCTGGATTGAGGATTACATCCTCCACATACACATGGCTAGAGGAGATGACCTCCACGCCATAAAATACTTACCCCTCAAGCTCAAAGGGCCAGCCTGGCATTGGCTTAAAAGCCTTCCCGAAAACACCATTGGAAGTTGGGAAGAGCTCAAGGATGATTTTCGGGCAAATTTTCAAGGGACCTATGTCCGACCTCCGGATGCAGACGATTTAAGTGACATAACTCAACAACCCGGAGAGTCAGCCCGGAAATTCTGGAACAGATTCCTTACTAAAAAGAACCAAATAGTCGATTGTCCGGACGCCGAAGCCTTAGCTGTTTTCAAACACAACATCCGAGACGAATGGCTCGCGAGACACCTCGGCCAAGAAAAGTTAAGAACAATGGCCGCATTAACAAGCCTCATGACCCGCTTTTGTGCAGGAGAGGATAGCTGGTTGGCAAGATGCAGTACCAGCGACCCAAGTACATCCGAAGTTAGGGATGGAAATAGGGAACCGCGACGCAGCAAGGACCAGCACCAGAACAAGGGAAACAGCCCGAAGAGCACGGTAGTCAACGCCGGATTCAAAAGCTCTCGGCAGAATCAGAAAAAGCTTCCCCTCAAGGATAACAGGGATGAGCTATCTAACCTAAACAACATCTTGGACAACACATGTCAAATCCACAGTACTCCCGGGAAGCCTGCAAACCATACCCACAGAGAATGTTGGGTCTTCAAGCAAACCGGCAAACTCAACGCCGAACACAAGGGGCTCGACACACCAAGCGAGGACGATGACGAACCCCACAAGCGGAGCACCGGAAAACAAAAGAATTTCCCACAAGAAGTCAAAACAGTAAATTCACTTCATGTGACAAAAGGGGAGAACAGAGTGGCGCCCATAGAGATACGCGCCATATGGCCTGTCCCAGAGGAGTCCCGCCACTGGTTGTTAAAACCAATCACCTTCGACCATCGGGATTACTCTTGAAGTATCCGGAATGCCAGCTGGACTGCCTTGGTATTAGATCTGATAATTGACGGACTCCACTTTACACAAGTCCTAATGGACGGCAGCAGTGATTTAAACCTGCTATATCAGGACACAATCCGCAAAATGGGGATAGACCCAACAACAATTCTCCATAGCAACACTTCCTTTCAAGGGTTAATGCCAGGCCTAGATTCCCATTGTACGGGCTCTCTCCTGCTAGAAGTTATGTTCGTCCCACCCGACAACTTCCGCCGCGAAAAGCTAACCTTCCACATCACCCCATTTACAAGTAGCTATCAAGCACTATTGGGACGCGAAGCTTTCGCCCGCTTTAACACAATACCGCATTATGCATCCCTTATACTTAAAATGCCCGGTCCACGAGGCATCATCTCATTAAAGGGAAATATCGAGTGTTCCTCGAGAGCAGAAGATTGTGCGGCTGCCTTAACAGCCACACACTAAACCTGCTTCACTAATCAAAGCACCTAAACAGGTCGTTCAGACCCCGGACATGGCTAGACAAGTCCGGCATAAACATACAAGGGCTTACTAGCCACATACCCCCTTTCAAGGGGCTCCGTGCATATACAACAAGAGACAATAAAGCTCAATTTTATTCATTTTTTAAACTATACTTTGTTTATTTAATATAACGTACATTTTTGCATGATTTTTTTCAACTAAGTTCCTCTCTTTTACAGATGAACACCGTGCTACACCCGTCCAGGATACGGCACAATGGAGACACAGGCGCAGACGTGCAGTAGGGACCCGTTCCAAGGATTCTTTTCAGATTAAGACCCTGCGTAAACCTTTTTTACTGTCTCTTGTTGATACACATCCCCCGGTTTCTTGCTATAAACGAGGTGGAGGCTGGCGTCTTGGCATTGGCCACGTCAGGATTTTGCACGTACCTGGACACCAGGGGCTTATTACTAAGGGCGTTGTTCAGCCCATTTTCATAAAGACCGAATACCTTAGGGAGTATTCGACGTCGCGAGTTTGGCCTTATATGCATCAGCTCCGAATCATGTCTTTGGTCAATTGTTGGGTTTGCCCGGCTCCTGTCTTTTGCTACCTTACGTTCCGCTCTATCGGCTAAGGCGGCACCAAGAGAATTACTGCGATTGTGCCCAGGTTCGGCCAGGCGAGCACCTTAGTAGAGAAAGCCGAAAACTGACCGTCATGATATAGCGTGAGACTGGTCAACCACTCGATGACTCACCGGAATCTTTAGGATTCCTCTCAGATAACTAAGGGTCAAGTTTCGGTCAGCACACACGCCGCTCAATTCGGATGAGCGGTGCCCCTAGGGGCTATATAGTAGCCCCACCGCCAAACTCCTATGGCTAAGGAAAGTGATAAAGCATTATAGTCCGTTGCCTAGTTCAAGGCGCTATCACCTCCTTTATAGGACCAAGACATTGATTATGTGAAAATGCGCCATAACACCCCGCATTATATGCGTGGGTAATGTCAAGACTGCCATCTTTCAGGTCATATACACATATACATTAACGGCCGCACATGAGGTATTTTAATTCTTGCAGTCACAAGTATAAAAAGCTTTTATATTCCATCGAAACATTGTTTTACAATCATACATGTTATTCGAACATGATATCCTTCGAGCACGGCGTCTCTATTAAACGAGCGCCTGGTAGAACTTCCTGAAAATAGTGCTCAGCAGGTACTCGGCTCCCATCCAAATCTTGGGATGCAATGTCGATGGCTTTCATCTCCGCCCAGTATGTCTTGACATGGGCAAGAGCCATCCGCGCACCCTCTATGCATGCTGACCTCTTCATTGCATTGATATGTGGCACCACACCAAGGAACTGTTGCACCAAACTAAAATAACTCTTTGGCTCGGGCCTTTCCGGCCACAGATGACTCATGACATCCTTCACAGCGAGTCCGGATAACCTATTCAGCTCCGCCCATTCGGCCAAACGCTCGGTTAATGGAAGTGGGCGCTCTGCATTGTGGAACTGCGACCAAAAAAGCTTTTCCACTTCGTGATCCTGTTTATCTCGGAAGTGTTCGGCCGCGTCAGCGGCACTTGCCGCCAAGTCCAGATAAGCATCCGCCGCACTCCACAGCCGGTCGAACTGAGCATATTTAGGATCCCCGAACTTCATCCGCAACATAAATGGCTTTCCTGCCGCGATATCTCCGGCCTGACGTAGCTCCTGCTTCATGGCTCTCATTGCAGAGCGAGCATCCTTGGCCTCGGTAGTGGCCTTCTCCAGGTCCTTTTGTTCTGCCCGATCTTCTTTTTCAAGAAGCTTGCAGCGGTCGGCAGCATCCTTCAACTTCATAGCCATCTCGGCCATTTCCTTCATGCTTAGGCAGTGAGCAGCCTGTTCGACTTTCAGCTCTTCGGCAGCCTTTAAGGCAGCTGCATCACTTTTTCTCGCTCGCTTTTGGCTCCAAGTAGTTCCGCCCGAAGGTTCTCCATGGCAGCGGCACCATCTGCATCAAGCATACATGTTGTAAGGCACGGGCATCAAGCCCCCTTACAAGGTGTCCGCGGAGAAATTGCACACCTTGTGACTCGTCAAGCCGCTTGTTGACAAGCGCGATGTCGGCATCCGCCACGTCAAGTTGCCGCTTTAGCTCGGCAAATTCATCAGTCCGGCTAGCCACCGACACTTCGCCACCTACATAGGAAGAGTGACATATTATACTTGGGATTAAGATCCTCGGCACGCTGTCATTTTTGACAATGCACCAAGTCTCAGGGGCTACTATCTATACAGGGTGCATCTTTTACATGCGGAACTGTCAAAAGGTACATCATTTCGCAGACTCAAAACCTGTCAAGAACTCGACGGCCTCGCGGTAACCCGCCTCCGCGGATGAAATCCTTTCAATCACCGTGCCCATCAATGCACGGTGTTCTTCTGAGATAGAGGCTCGCCCGAGCAGATCCTTCAGCTCCTCCGACCGTGCACCGGACGGTGCCGGACTCGTCCGATGGCCTTTTTCAAAGGCCGGACATGGAGGGCTTTGGGGAGCCATACGGCTGCTTTCCGGCCCTGCCGGATTCGGAGAAACCCTCCGTGACAACACCTCAGGGTCGCCTGCCTCGCAAGGCGGTACGACAGGGGGAGGCGTTCCACTCGCCATCATCTCCGGACGAAGATCCCCTGAAGATGAGCTCTGCTGAGAAGGGCTAAGATCCGAACTACAAGGTAAAAATTCAGTTATCTTTCTCAGGAATAGAATAGGGATGTCTCTTATTTTAAAACTCGCCTTTCTACTTACGGCTCACTGGAGGGCTGATCCCCTTGAGGGCATAGTGCGGCCGAGGCACCTCCCGGCGCAGGACCCTCTGACGAAGATTTCTTCCCCCGCTTTGAGACCATGGTCTCCGGGTCTTTAGAGGCGGTCCTCTTCTTTCCCTGGATGGAGGGATTCACGATTCCTCCTTTCCTGACAGCCTCCTTCGGGGAGACGGTACCTTCCTTGTTCCCCACTTCGCCTTCTTCTAAAGGCGCAACCTCCAGCATCCTGGTTAACACGGGATCCGGCGTGGTCTCGGGGAGGAGGGCCGGACACATGATTAGCTTTGCTTTCTCTATCCACTCCTGTTTAAGGGACAACTCTTTTAAGGGCAATTTTGTGATGAATATACGGATAGCGTGTCCGGTACAGGGCTACTTACTTGAGTATCCGGGCGATTGCAGCTCAAAACTGCGTCCTCGGTCGAGTCCGGACACATTGCTTGTGATCCGAAGAACAATTTGTACATCTGCATGGGTGTCACGCCCGTAAAGTGTTGGAGAGCTCGTGGTCCCTCCGGATTAAACTCCCATAGGCGGAGGGGGCGGCGTTTGCAGGGCAAAGTGTGGTGGATCAACATGACCCGCGTCACTATAGCTAGGTTGATGTCTCTTTCCAGGAGATCTTGAATGCAGCCCTGCAACAAGGGCACGTCCTTGGACAGCCCCCAGTCGAGCCCTTTATTGACCAATGATGCCAGCCGCGGGCGAGGACCCGAGCGAAAGGCAGGTGGCGCCACCCACTTGGTGCCCCTGGGAGCTGTGATATAAAACCACTCTCGTTGCCATAAGCTGAACTCCTCTTGAAAAGAGCCCTCGGGCCATGGAGCGCCAAGACTTTGCTTATAATAGCCCCTCCAAGACTCGCCGCCTTTGATCATCTTCGCTCCACTTGAAGGTCTTAAGCCACAACCAAGTGAGGGGTAATGCGGAGGAAGGCTTCAGACACCGACAATGAACGATGAGATGTGGAGGATGGACTCGGATCCAAGTCGTGAAATTCCAACCCATAATAAAATATGAGCCCTCACTTAAGGGGTCCGCGGAAGCCTAGCCCCCGATGGAAGTGAGATGCGAACACCACACTCTCGCCAGGCCTGGGAGTGGGAATAACCTGCCCTTGACCTGGCATCTCATAGCTTTAGCATGTCTTCTTCCGCAACGAAGGAAGACATCCACCGGCCTTGAAGGTCGGGGCCAGACATCATTGAAGGTCCGAAGCGCCTGAATCTGGAGCTTTGGGTGTTGGAACTCGAGGCGAGGGGCGGATTCGATTGAGATTGAAAGAAAGGAGTAGAGCCTTGGTCTCTTTATAAAGAGGTTGAATACCAAGAGCCTTCCCCGTGACCGTTTGGGGCTCTCCTTCGATAGAGGAGAAGTGCCAACGGGCATGATTGGGTTACCCACGCCCGTATTAATGAGAATCCTGGAATAAGGGGACACGATCTCTGCTTTGACAAGATGTGCCAAGGAAACCGACTCGCTTAACGCGCTGAGGTGGGACAGTAAAAATGATTCGAATAAAGGCTTTGCCGTGGTGTGATGTCATACTACGGGATACGTCAGCAGATTGGATTTGTGTAAATATTATACTCTCTATGGTGGTATGTGGAACTTATTTTGCAGAGCCGGACACTATCCTTGTGTTCAAAATCTTCTATGAAGTATTCGAGGAGGAACCCGCCTTGCAATGCCGAAGACAATCTGCGCGCCGGACTCGTCGTCATTGAAGCCTGGTTCAGGGGCTACTGAGGGAGTCCTGGATTATGGGGTGTCCGGATGGCCGGACTATAACCTTTGGCCGGACTCCCAGACTATGAAGATACAAGATTGAAGACTTCGTCCCGTGTCCGGATGGGACTTTCCTTTGCGTGGAAGGCAACCTTGGCGATACGGATATGTAGATCTCCTCCCATTGTAACCGACTCGGTGTAACCCAAGCCCTCTCCGGTGTCTATATAAACCGGAGGGTTTTAGTCCGTAGGACGAACAACAATCATACCATAGGCTAGCTTCTAGGGTTTAGCCTCTCTGATCTCGTGGTAGCTCTACTCTTGTACTACCCATATCATCAATATTAATCAAGCAGGAATAGGGTTTTACCTCCATCGAGAGGGCCCAACTCTGGGTAAAACATCGTGTCCCTTGTCTCTATTACCATCCGCCTAGACGACAGTTTGGGACCCCTAACCCGAGATCCGCCGGTTTTGACACCGACACTGTGGTTTAGGTGCTCTCGCTGCACCTAACTCGTACAAACTCGAGATTTGTTTCTTTACTATACATGCACGCAATGATTTAATGGACATTGTAATGTCAACATGTGATGGGGAGATCTAAATTTGAATTTGAAACTTATAAAACAAAAAGATTCAAAACAAATAAACTGGGAGAGAGGGAGTATATCGTAGGATGTGTCCCATACAAAATAAGTCCCCTGGTTTGTCACCACGAAGATGTGGTTAGAAAGGAGCACAACGTCTTCCTACTCGTACGGCTACAAATCGGCCGCAGACAGCATGGTCCGCCTTTGACCGCCATGTGCAAGGTTCGTGCTATCATATCCAATCTGACCTTGGTTCCATCGTACCAATTCATGCGGTGGCCCTTTGCATGGCTGATCCCAATGTTGGACAAAGGTTCTACTGGAACGGTGTCACCGTTGTAAATGTTGTGAAAATTGATGTTGGTACCCTCCCGTACATATGCAAGCCAATCTCCACTCTCACCGAACCTAGCCTATGAAACACTGGGCAGGGGGAGGAGGGAGTCTCGACTAGGGGTGTCCGACTATGGACTATCATCGTCCAAGACTCTGAATAGAAGATTGAAGACTCCGTCCGTGTGGGATGGGACTTTCCTTGGGATCTGATATGTAGATCTCCTACCATTATAACCGACTTCAGGTAACTCTTGCTCTCTCAGTGTCATATAAACCGGAGGGCTTTAGTCCATGAGGACAACATCCATTACAACAATCATACCATAGGCTAGGTTTAGCTTCCTTGATCTCGTGGTAGATCCACTCTTGTAATACATCATCAATATTAATCAAGGTGACATAGGGTTTACCTCCATCAAGAGGGCCCGAACTCGCAAAACATCGTGTCCCTTGTCTCCCGTGACCATCCGCCTAGACGCACAGCTCGGGACCCCTACCCGAGATCCGCCGGTTTTGACACCGACATTGGTGCTTATTGAGAGTTCCTCCTGGTCGCCACCGATAGGCTTGATGGCTTCTTCAATCAACAACAACGCCAAGGGTGATACTTTTCTCCCCGACAGATCTTCTTATTCGGGCGGTTTCGCATCATACAATTCACTTGGCCATCCGGAGCAGATCGAAGCTACGCCCTCGCCATCAGGTCAGGTTCTAAGCCTAAACTTCACGGCCGACATCCGGGACTTGATCTTCGACGACTCGAGCCACACCTGAGAGCGTGCGCGCTGTCACGATGGGCATGATTTAGCTCGCCACGGACAAGGCCTTTGGTGGTCAAGACACGAATCGGCTCCGCCTCGGCCCAGAGCCGATCGCTTAGATCGAGGACCGTGGCTGGACACCGCCGGGCTGCAACTTCCGCATGGCGATGGAGCCAACACTGACCTTGTCCCTATAAAGCTCGTGGATTCGAGGTGCCGGACTCCTCGCCGGACTCAACTTCCCGTGCTCCCAGCCAATTGAATCCGATTACGCCGATCATGGAGTTCACCGCCGGACATCTTTCAGCCCTCGCCTTTGGCGACATCCTAAATTGCTAAAGCATCTCTCGCTATCCGAGAGCTCGCCGGATTATGGCCAGGATGGTTGGGATGCGACGACGAAGAAATTCAAAGCCCACCTGCCGGTGTCAAACCGCGGATCTCGGTAGGGGGTCCCGACTCAAGTGCCTAGGCGGATGGTAACAGAGACGAGGGACACGATGTTTTACCCAGTGTTCGCCCTCTCGATGGAGGTAAAACCCTACGCCCCGCTTGATTAATATTGATGATATGGGTAGTACAACAAAGGATGTACCACGAGATCAAGGAGGCTAAACCCAAAGCTAGCCTATGGTATGATTGTTGTAATGTATGTTGTGTCCTACGGACTAAAGCCCTTCGGTTTGTATAGACACCGAGGAGGCTAGGGTTACACAGAGTCGGTTACAATGGTAGGAGATCTACATATCCAGATCGCCAAGCTTGCCTTCCACGCCAAGGAAAGTCCCATCCGACATCGGACGGAGTCTTCAATCTTGTATCTTCAGAGTGTTGGAGTCCGCGACGATGATAGTCCGGCTATCCGGACACCCCTAGTCCAGACTCCTCAAGAGTCTCTAACCAGGCTTCAATGACGATAAGTCCGGCCAGATAATGTTCGGCATTGCAAGGCGGGTTCCTCCCTTGAATAATCCGAGAAGATCATGAACACCAGGATAGTGTCCGCTCGCAAAATAAGTTCCACATTTCCACCAGAGAGAATAAAATTTACACCAGTCCAATCTGTCGACGTATATGCGGCGCGACATCACACCGCTACCAAACCTTTGTTTGAATCGCTTTTTTACTATACCACCAAAGACGCTTAGCGTAAGCGGTTTCTTGGCACGCCTTGTCGGGCAGATCGTGTTCCCTTATTCCGGATTCTCATCAATACGCGCGGGTAACCCAACCGTGCTCTGCCGCCACGCCTCTACCGGAAGGTGAATCTTTAACGGTCACGGAGACGCACCTTGGTATTTTTCCCTTTATAAGAGGACCAAGGATCGCTCTTTTCTTCAATCCCGATCGAATCTCCCTCTCGCCTCCCGGGCCCATCACCCAGAGCCCAGATTCGAGCGCTCGGATTCTCAACGATGTCCGACCACCTCCAGGTCGGTGGATGCCTTCCTCCGCCACGGAGGAGGACGTGTTAAAGCTGCGGAGGCCAAGAACCGGCCCTACGAGATTTCGCGACAAGTTGCCTTCCCAAGGGCAGGCCGTGCCCGCCTCGAGCCCGGTGAGTACGTTGTCTTCAGATCCCACCTCCTTCGGGTTTAGGCTTCCCGACGGACCCTTCGTGAGAGGGCTCATGTTCTACTACGGGCTGGATTTTCACGACGGCTCCGAGTCCATCCTCCATATCTCCGCATTCATCATCGTCATGGCTTCCTTCCTTCACACTCCCCACTTCGCCTATGGCTGAAGACCTTCAATGTGGAGCCAAGATGATCAGGAGCGCCAAAGCGGAGTGCGGCGGGTGGCTATAAGCAGTAAGGGCCGATGTTCTGCGGGCCCGAGGGTTCCTTCCAAGAGGAACTCGGACGTGGCAGCAGGAGTGGTTCTATATCACCGCCCGGCGGGCAGCAGCGGTTGCCGCCTTCATTCCGCCTGGGACCCCACGCCGATCGATGTCGTGGGTCAACCAGGGCTCAATTGGGTCCGTTCAAGACGTGCCTCATTGCAGGCCGATTCGAGACCTCCAAGCGAGGGAGGTCAATCTGGTCGTGGTGATGCGTGTTATGCTAACCTGCATCTTCGCCTCGCAATGCCGCCCTCTCCGCCTATGGGAGTTCAACCCGAGGGACCTCAATTCTCCAACACTTCATGGGTGTGACACCCGTGGAGATGTACAAGTTGTTCTTCGCACCGCAGGTGGCGGTCCTAATTGACCGAGGACGCAGGCCTAAGCCGCAATCACCCGGATACTCATGTAAATAGCTCAGAGTTCGGACGCCCGCTTATCCGCTTTTCTAGAGTTCACCTCCCGACCCATTACTCTTTACAGGAGTGGGTAGCGTGATCAAGTCGATAAGGTGTCCGCCCCTCCCAGACCGTGACCGGAGCCCGTGGCTGGTCGAATGTTGGAGGTCGCACCAGAGAAGGGAGCAATGGGGAAAATAGAGGAGCTACTATTTCGCCCAAAGGGGCGCTCAAGAGGGGGAATCAAAACCCTCCTTCCAGGGGAGAAGAGGACCGCCCAAGATCCGGAGGCCAAAGCCCCTAAATGGGGAAGAGATCTTCACTGGGGGTCCGCGTCCGAGGAGAATCCGGACGCATAATCGCCGCCAAAGGGTCAGCCTCCAACGAGCCGTGAGTATGAAAAGGGAGTTCATTAGTAAGAAAATACCTCCATTTGTGCTTCTGTGGGTAACCGAAACTTTTATCGTGTAGTTTGGATTTGCAGCCTTCGCAGATGAGTTCGTCTTCGGGGGACCTTCTTCCGGAGATGATGGAGAGCGAACGCCTCGCTCACAAGCGCCACGATAGGGCAGACGAGCCTGAAGTATCGTCACTGAGGGTGTCCCCGAGTCCGGAGGGGCCGGAGAGTTCGGCACCCACTAGTATCCGGCCGATAGAACTGAAAAAGCTGCTTGAGAGGGCGTCCATCTCAGAAGATCACCGTGCTTTGATGCATATGGTGATTGGAAGGATTTCGTCCGCCGAGAGCGGATTGCGCAATGCCACTGCGAGTTTGGTGGCAGGATTTGAGGTACGCAAGAATGACACACACTATTTTTTTTGACAGTTTCGCACATAGAAGTGTGTCCTGTATAGATAGTAGCCCCTGAGACTCGGTAGGTTGTCGAAAACGACAGCGTGCCGAGGATCGAAATCACAAGTAATGAATGCCGCCGTTCCTATGCAGGTGGCAGATAGTCCGAGGGCTGGCCGGATTGGTGGAGTTGCCGAGTTAATGTGGCAACTTGACGTGGCGGATGCGGACATCGCACTTGTCAACAGGCGACTTGACGAGTCACAAGGTAAATGAGTTCTCCGCAGTCGCTTTATTAAGGGGTCAAAGCCCTCCTCTGATAAATTATATCCTGTGATACAGATGGTGCTGTGCTGTGGAGAGTTTTTGGCCGAACTTGCTCAAGCTAAGGAGCAAGCCCAAGGAGTGACGCGGGCTGTTCGAGGGCGCCGAGGAGTTGAAAGTCGGTAAAAGGCTGCACACCGCCTAAGAAGAGGTGGCCGAATTGGCCGCGGAAATTAAAGGATGCTGCCGACCGCAATGAGGCTCTTGAAAAGGAGCGCTTATCGGAGCGGAAGACTGGGAAGGCCACCGCCGAGGCTAAGGATGCCCGCTTCGCAATGCGGCCATGAAGGAGGAGCTGCGCCAGTCGGAGATATCGTGGGTCGGCAAGCCTTTTCGCGTCACGCGGTTTACTTGGATCCACCGTGGAGTCCGGAGGATCCGTGATATGGACTTAGTGGCAAGTGCGGTTGATGCCGCTGGAGCACTTCCGAGCCGTAAGGATCACAAGACGGAAGAGCTATTTTGGTCTCAATTCCATAGTCCGGATCGCTCACTCCGACCGATCGGTCGGCCGAATCGCCGAGCTGAATAGATTGTCCGGACTTGCTATGATCGACATCGTGGTTTCGCGTCCGCCGTAGAGGCCCAAGGAGACGAGCTATTTCGCGCGATCGCAGCAATTTCTTTGAGCGGCGCCGCATATCAAGGAGATGAAGCGGTCGGCCTGCATCGAAGGCGCACGGATGGCTCTTTGCCCGCAGTTAAGACACATTGGACAGAGATGGATGCCACCGCTATTGCCGCCCAGGTTCGATGAAAGCCGCCCCGCCGAGCAATATTTCGGGAAGTTATGCGTGGCGCCGTAAGAGAGTCGCAGTTCTCAAAAATGTCACGCTCAAATGAACGCTTTAGCTTGTAAATGATGATTATGCTATAATCGCTTTTATACTTAAGCGCCCCAAGTAGTAAAATTTCTCCTTTGGCGCCGCTATATATACATTTGTATAACCCGAAGATTGCGTTCGGCTTCAGCCCCTACGCACAAGGTGCGGGGTGTTCGCAAAAATAGCGCTTTTCACACTTAATCCGACGCCTCGTCCCGTTAAGGAGGTGGTAGCGTAGCAAACGAGGCAATCCGGACTATAATGCTTTATCACTTTCACTTAGCCTGAGTTCGAGGGTGGGGCTACGATATAGCCCCTTGGGACACCGCACTTCTCCGAGTTCGGGCGCTGTGCTCGACCGAAACGGTCCTTCACAAAGCGGAATTCTAAACATTCCGTAGTCGATCGAGTGGTCACCAGCCTCGCTATACCATGACAGCCATTTTTCAGCTTTCATCGAGGTGCTCGCCCAGCCAAATCGGGCACAATCGCAGTTGTTCTCCGGTGCCGCTAGCCGGCGATACGGAACGAAGGTAGCAAAACACGTGAGCCGCAAACCCAACATTTGACCAAAGACATGATTCGGAGCTGATGCATATAATGCCTAATCTCGAGACGCCAACACCCCTAAGGTGTTCGGTCTTTATAATAATGGGCGATCAATGCCCTAAACCCCTAGTGTCCGTGTATCGGCATGGTCTTCGACGCGCCGATGCCAAAACGCCGCTCGCTTTTGTTATAGGAAGAAACCAAGGAGAATAACAACAAGAGACAAGAAAAAGGTTTACGCAGGTCTTAATCAAAAGAATCCTCTAACGGGTCCCTACCGCACGCCCGCGACCAGGTTCCGCAGCTGCTTATCCTCGACGGTATGCACGCTTGTTCATCTCAGTAAAAAGAGAGGAACGCTTAGTTTGAAAACAATTGCATGTAAAAAAGGTATGAAAGAAAAATATAAATAAGTAAAGCGGGGTTTGAATGAACCCGTGGTTGTTTAGCGCCGCAGCCCTTGAGAGTGGTGTGCGGCTAGGGAGCCCCTAGCCCATCGATGCCGGACTCGTTTATCCGTGTCCGGTTCTTGGGTGACCTCGCGACTCAAATGATGCCACACGGACCGGTATCTTGAGTGTAAGAGACGCGAATGTGGTATGGCGCTGAAACGATAAAGCCTTTTCGTCCCAAGAGTGCTTGATATTCGTGATTTAAATGGGACGATATGAAAGATTAGTTTTTAAGGCCGAAGTTGTTCGTGATCCAACACAACTTCTAGTAGTAGGGAGCCCGTGCACTTGGCATAAGGGCCTCGCGCCACCTTTCAAGGAAGTGCGGTTGTGTCAATTTTAGTAGGGTCTATCCTCATCTTATGGATTGTGTTTGAATACAGCAGTTTAAGTCGCTGCCTCCGCCCATTAGGACTTTAGTAAATTGTAGTCCGTCGATTATGGGATCCAATACTGTATATCATTCCTGCTTTAACGCTCGAATAATCCAGTGGTCGAAAGTTATTGGTTTTGATATGCAATTCTATGGTTTGCTGGTTTGGACCGCGAGGCTCTTTTTTAGGAAGTGACGACTATTTTTCCGCATTATCACACGGAAGTGAGTTTGCTGCTTTGACCTCTTGTGGGAAAGTCTTTTGTTTTCCCGGCTCGCCGGTGGGGTTTATCGCCTTTGCTTGACGCTACGAGCCCCTTTGTGTTCAAGCGCTTAGTCGGCCGGACTGTTTAAAAACCCAACAATCTCGGCGGGTGTGGTTTGCGTGGCTCCGGGGTACTGTGGATTTGACATATCCGACACAAAATCTTGTTTAAGCTGGACAGCCTCATCGCCGCCGCCCTTAAGAGTCGGTGTTTTGTTGTTTGGCCGCGAAGCTTTTGAATCCGGCCGACCGCCGTGCTCTTTTGGGCTTTTCTTTATTCCGTGTCGCTTTTCTCGCCGGATTTTCCGCTTTCCATCTCTTATCTCGATGTACTTGGGTCGTGCTGGTGCTGATCTTGCTAGCTAGCCATCCTCTCCCCGCACGTAAGCGGTCATGAGGCTTGTAAGCGCAGACATTGTCCTCGGCTTTCTTCGCCGAGGTGTCTCGGCAAGCCATTCGCCCTCGGACGCTGTGTTTAAAAGCTGCTAAGGCTTCTGCTCGGACAACGATTATTTGGTTCTTTTAGTGAGGAACCTGCTCCAGAATCTATACCGACTTCGCTGTTGATTTATATGACTTGGATCATCTCAGATCCGGAGGGCGGACATAAGTCCCTTGAAAATTTGTTTCTAAACGCTGCCCCGAGCTCTTCCCAACTTCCCATAGTGTTTTCTCGGGAGGCCTTTAAGCCAATGACGGCTGGACCTTTGAGCTTGAGGGGTAGGTATTTTATGGCGTGAGATCATCTCCTCCGCCATGTGTATATGTAGTATATAATCTTCTATCCGCACTCTAGGGTCTGTTGTTCCATCGTAGGCCTCTATGTTTATTGGTTTAAATCCTGCTGGGAATTCATGATCCAAAGACCTCATTGGTGAAACATAGGGTGTGCGGGCTACTCAGATTTGGGTGTGCCGCTATCTTCGGAAACTTGACGGTCAGCTTACTTCAGGGCCTTCTTTTGGTCTGTAGATGGACCTGGCTGGGCCATCCGTCTTCCAAGTTCATTGGTTGGTTTATGTGCGCGCCGCTGTAATTTGGCCTGTCATCCGTCGCCTATCCAACCAGTGCAATTTCTTTATTTTTTTGATCTGGGCTCTATGGCTCCACACTCTCGTAGCAGCTTTGCGCCGTAGCTCTTTTGATTGGTGGCCATTGCCGTATTTATCCGCGGTTTTGAGTACTTTGCTCCACCTCATTCCGAGTGTGTCCTCCGCTGTTTTGAGCTTCCACTTTTCCTTCTTCAAGCTTCTTGCAGTGTTGACGCAGTCTTTTCCAAGGTTTTTACCTTCCGCGCAGGTCCGGCGCGGAGATCGTCCGTGACCGCTGCTTTCTCCGGCCTCGAATGATTACCCGATTTCGCCCCTGCTCGGACGGTTGCTTATCCGCATGTTCGCCGTCCACTTTTGTGCCCCGCTGTATTGCGGGTCTTTAGGAGTGTTGTTGTAGTCAAGGGGATTTAGGGCGCGCTCGCGCCACCGCTTTGGTTGTTTATCTAGGGTTATTTTTCCGCCGCCCGCTGGTCCTCGTATCGCTCTCTTTGGGGTATCCACCATATATATGTCATGTGACGAGGTGTTCCTCCCATGCCTTGTAGGCGCTTGGTTCTTGCTTGTCTCCGCATTGTCGCTCATTCCGCTGATGTCTTCGTGAGTCATAGTTCAGCATGTCGGTTAGATCGCCGACAGGGCTACAAAGTGTGGTGGTGGGCTCAATTTCTTCGCCGTCTGTGAGTCTCAACCATCTCGCCATAGTCCGCCAGACTCTCCCGATAATGAGAGATGCTTTAGCGATTTAGGATGTCGCCAAGGGGCGAAGTGTTGAAGATGTCCGCGCGGTGAATCCCATAACCGCACCCAAATAATCGACAGGGCGTGGAGGTTTGAGTCCGCAGGAGTCCGCACTCTGAATCACGAGATTCATGGACAAGATTAGTGTTCGCTCCATCGCCGGAAGTTGAAGTTCTGGCGGTGTCCATCCACCGATCTCGATCTGGGCGGTCGGCTCGACTAATGGTCAAGCGGATTCAGAGGCGGGCTACCAAGGCACCGCTCGCTGACAGAGCTAGATCATGCCCATCGTAATAAGCAGGCGCTGGCTATTGTGGCTCGAGCCCGTCAAGATCAAGTCTCCGCGACATCGCCGCCGAAGTTGAGATTCCTAATCTGACCCGACGGTCAGCGAAGCTGATCTGCTCCGTGATGGCTGCTTAATTAGCCCGCAAAGGCGGCCGACGTTAATTTAAGATCTGTCCGGGAGAAAAGTCTCACCTCGACAGCGCCGTTGTTGGTCAAGATGCCATCGAGTTTATTGGGGACGCATACGCAGGAACTCTCAATGAAAGCACCAATGTCGTTGTCAAACCGCAGATCTCGGTAGGGGGTCCCAACTGCAAGGCCGAGGCGGATGGTAACAGAGACGAGGGACACGATGTTTTACCCTGTGTTCGGCCCTCTCGATGGAGGTAAAACCTCACGCCCCGCTTGATTAATATTGATGATATGGGTAGTACAAGAGTGGATCTACCACGTAGATCAAGGAGGCTAAACCCCAAATCTAGCCTATGGTATGATTGTTGTAATGTATGTTGTGTCCCACGGACTAAAGCTCCTTCGTTTATATAGACACCTCGAGGAGGCTAGGGTTACACAGAGTCAAGTTACAATGGTAGGAGATCTATATATCCAGACGCCAAGCTTGCCTTCCACGCCAAGGAAAGTCCCATCCTGGACATGGGACGGAGTCTTCAATCTTGTATTCAGAGTCTTGGAGTCCGCGGACGATGATAGTCCGCTATCCGACACCCCTAGTCTGTGACTCCTCACCCACCCACCTCCCACTTTGTAGCCACCGTCGATTTATCTAATCGACATGCTAGACTACGATTCAAGACATCGACGGTATGGACGATTTATGTCGGGAGATTTATCAAGAACCAGCCGCCTACAAGGCATCGAAGACCACCGCCATATGACATATACATGGTGGACACCCCAAAAGATGGGACGGTGAAGAAGCTACAGCGGAGGCGCATTCCCTAAAGAACAGCCCAAGCGCCGACGCCAGCGCGCCGCCTAAATCCCGCCACAAAGAAGAATGGAGATTCCGCACAGAGATAACAACACCCCGTAAAGTGCCAAGAAAATCCTCCAAAGAAGATTCAGCGCAGGAGTATGCGGCAAGCCCTCACGAGAGCCGCATTTAAGAGGTCGAGGATGATAATTACATACCTCCTTCGGAGACGCAGGCAAGCCTCAACAACCATTTAATTCGCCGTGCCGAGGGTCCCGTCGAAAAGAGTGTTTTAAACGCAGGCTTATCGCCACGGCAAAGAGCCTAAAGAAAAAGCAAAGAGCAGCTTCAAGCGATCAAGACTGGCTCGGCCGATGATGGATCGAGGTCCTCGCGTCAAGAGTATGAACTCAACGCCCCTCCAAGAGTTACCTAAAACGCAAGTTGCTCCCCGATTAGAGGAAGAAGCATACATACCTTTATCACCATCGCACACATACGGCCGGATCGACCACCCCGTGGTCGCAACAGAGGCATCCAGCCCTCCACCAAGACCGCATTCTCAAGATCGCCTCCAAAAGTGCGGCCAAGTGGGAATGCGCCGGACTTAAGTAGATATATTGAGGAGAAAGCAAGGCAATCCAGATCCATCTGATCACGGGGCGCCC